>JAJHUR010091899.1:0-12758 GCA_027495735.1 Lutjanus campechanus | reverse complement strand
AAATGGTACAAGTCGAAGAGAGAAACTGAAACTGATCCCATTTTTGGTATCGATCCTATTGACGCTATTTTATTTATTTATTTGACAGGGATGATGCATGGAGGCATTGTTACATTTAAGCAAAAAAAAAAATGCATTAAAAACTTTCTAATTATTTAATGTTTTTAGATCAGAAGATATTGCAAATCTGTGGACTTTTAACTGAAGAGGGGGACTGACCGAATGTTGTTTTGCATTTTACTGGTTTCCAGTATCCACAGAGTGCTCCTCTCTTTGCTGCTGTATCTTACAATCATTTGACTAACTGGTACTGGAGTGAAGCCATTAATACACTTAAAGGTCAATTTTATGAATGAGAGCTTTACAAATTCTAAAAGTTTAATAGAATCGTTCCTGAGAACCGAGACTAGTGTGACCAGGTTCGATCACTAATTTTTGTGCCACCTAGGAGGGAGTCTAGGACTCCTAATTTAGTTATTTTCATACACGGGTGAGCAGTGAATTTTACCCAAAGATGAGGCAGAAGCAAATAAGTTAATTTATTATAAATAAAAAATGTAAAATACAATAAAAAATAGTTTAAACAATTATAACAACTGCTTGTTTAACGCAAATATCTAATCAACCAATGACATGGCAGCAACTTAGTGCCTTTAGGCATGTAGACATGGTCAAGATGACTTGCTGAGGTTCAAACTGAGCATCAGAATGAGGAAGAAAGGTGATTTAAGTGACTTTGAATGTGGCATGGTTGTCGGTGTCAGGCAGGCTGGTCTGAGTATTTCAGAAACTGTTGATCTGCTGGGATTTTCACACACAACCATCTCTAGGGTTTACAGAGAATGATCCACAAAAAAAGGAGAAAATATCCAGTGAGCGGCAGTTCTCTGGGGGGAAACGCCTTGTTGATGCCAGAGGTCAGAGGAGGATGGCCAGACTGGTTTGAGATGATAGAAAGGCAACAGTAACTCAAATAATCAATGGTTACAACCAAAGTATGCAGAAGACCATCTCTGAACGCACAACACGATCGCACCTTGAAGCAGATGGGCTACAGGAGCAGAAGACCACACTGGGTGCCGCTCCTGACAGCTAAGAACAGGACACTGAGGCTACAATTGGAAAGCATGGGTCCATCCTGCCTTGTATGAACAGTTCAAGCTGCTGCTGGTGGTGTAATGGTGTAGGTATTATTTTCTTGGCCCACTTTGGGCCCATTAGTACCAACTGAGCATCGTTTAAACGCCACAGTCTACCTGAGTACTGTTGCTGACCATGTCCATCACTTTATGACCACAGTGTACTTCTGGTAGCCAGCGGGATAACGCAACATGTCACAAAGCTCAAATCATCTCAAACTAGTTTCTTGATCAATGACAATGAGTTCACTGCACTCCAGTGGCCTCCACAGTCGCCACTTTTGGGATGTGGTGGAACAAGAGAGTCGCATCATGGATGTGCAGCCGACAAATCTGCAGCAACTGTGTGATGATTTCATGTCAATATGGACCAAAATCTCTGAGGACCGTTTCCAGCACCTTGTTGAATCTATGCCACGAAGAATTGAGGCAGTTATGAAGACAAAACAATGTGGCATTAACAAGGTGTACCTAATGAAGTGGCCGGTAAGTGTATATAGTCAATTGTTAAAAGAAATCTGAATTTAAAATGTATGCAGCAAAAAGTTCAACACTACTGCTGCATTCAAGACACCACCAGAGCTTGAAATTTCCCAGTTGAAATTTCCAACACCCAACCTCAAAATGTTCCAGGTGCACAAGGCGTGAAATGAACAAAAACCATGGATGACTGTGACAAAACTGTTCTGTTTCACTTGTAACTTTACACTCAATTGGATCAGCAGTGCAGTCTCTTGGAATAAACAACACAGGAGAGGAAAAACGATGCCTGACATAACAGACGCCATTATACATTTTATTTTATGGCATTTAATAACAGTGGCGATATATAAAGACATCAATTTACATGCAGAACAGGTTTTATTATATGATAGTATCTATTATTTTAGGCTTCAGTGGGCGCTGCTACTGTTGTGTGACGTCAGACCAGAGGCGGAACGACCATATAGGCAGGTAAGGTGGCTGCATTAAGGCCCACGCACATGAGCCTCCAATTATTTACTAAACAGATGACCTTCATCTTCACAAGACAACACAACGATGCACTGTCGCTGCCACTTTTTAACACACAATGCATTTTAGTAGCATGGATGGTATTTATAGTGCCTTCTCAGTCAAGACAGTTCATGGTGTCACATACTTGCTGTCAGTCACCAAATAAATATATTACAGTAACACAAACTAAGTTTTACAGATACAAGCTTATAGTTTACTGACTCACATCTATGTCATGTTTCTAAATTAAACAAAACAAAAATAGTTTTCTCTCATAAAGTTTCAGAAATACAAGCGGCACAAGTTGTTCCCATTTCATCTGTTTAAAGGTGCACTGTCACCTGTGGTAGTTTACTGTATTGTAAACCCTGTTAAGGTGCGTTGTCACCTGTTAGTTTTTATCTGTGTGCAGGTGCGCCATCATCTGTTAACCTATGTTTTTCATTCATGTAAAAGGTGCGCTGTTGTTAGTTTTTTCATGTGAGAAGACAGCGATGATGCTTTAATCTGTTATGATGCTTAAACACCAGATTTTGTCAGATAGACTAACTTATCACTATCGTGGCCTGTCACAGTGGTGCATTTCGCTGTTGTTAAGTCATTTTTAAAGCTGCATGCTTCCACTTCTTTCATTCACTGACATTACATTATATTATGTCTGACTGTGATGGGCAGGGCCTGGTTTGATAATCTTGCATTAGGGCCCCGATGCTGACTCGTTACGCCACTGCGTCAGACGACGACTTCTTCATGAAGTCGGGGTAGATGGATTTGCCCTGAGTTTGCAAGCAGGAACTCAGACTTTGAGTGGTGTTGCACTGTAGTTTTTCTGGTAGGAGGTCAGAAATTTATTTATATTATATTATTTAGTTCCAAGTTGTCTGGAACGCAGCGTAAAAGCAGGGGGTTAAAAAGTCCAGAGGCGGTTTAGCTCCTGTTTTGGATTGCACCGTGTCACAGAGCTGAGGAGCTCTCCTGATTTGCTCCATAGAAGGGACACACCTACTTGTCAGCTGGGACACCTGAAGGGAGACAAGACACAGCAGCAGAGGGGGTGAACAAAAGTGTGCCAAACTTTCTACCTCTCCCTCGCTCTCTCTCGTTCTCGTGCCAGAGTGTTACTACAAGCCCAAAGGGTACTTATGCAGCCAGGCAGAGCTCCTTTTATCTGCGCTGCTCCTCCTCCCCCAATTATCTCCACACAGGTGTGCTTCATCTGGCTGATTGCAGCCTGTGGCCAAATCAAAGTCAACAGAAACTACACACAACACAATACATGCACTAATTAAAGTAAAACACAACATAAATCATCATAATTGAGTGCAAAACAAAATAAGCGAACATTAGACTAAAAACACAGCAAATCAAAGACATAATGCAATTCAAAATGTGACGCACACAAAAACACAAAATATAACTACAAATACTGAAGCCACAGGCAGTATTAGTAGTACTGATATTTTGGTATTGATCGGCCCACCCCCCAGCCTAACTGTTGCCTACTGAACCAAATGGCAAAGCTAACATTAGCCTGCTGATATTAGATCCATTCAGAGTGACAAGAAGAAGAGATAATACAGAATATGGTCAACATATCAGACCTGACACTGTAAAATACAATTTAATAGTGATGTAAGATGGAAAATCAAACTACATTGCACAAAATGTTTTCCCAACTTCAACTTCAACACAGCAATAGACAGCACCTAGAACAAGTTACAGTTAAAAAGACAGCCCAGGACAGCAAGAGACAGCACAAAAAGACACTATGTAGTCAAATGGACATAATCATAAATACGTCACAATGGACAGTGAACTACAAAGGTTGAAATTATCATCAAACACTTGTCACAGTTTAAGACAAAAGTTAAAAAAGACAGTCAAACACTTAACACAGGGGACAGCACAGGACAGAAGATAAAGAAGACACAGTTAGACACCAGGGACAGAGCACAGTGCATGTTGCATGTGACTAGTTTTCTTTTTTTTATTACTATAAGCTAATGTTTTGCGCATGTGACCTATTTAATGCTCTTATTTATCTGTTTTTATGCTGTAATGATTTGATGTAGCATTTTCCCTTTTTCTCCTGAGGGAGACACATAAAGTAACTGTAAACTTAACCTTGTATGTTAAGAGAAATAGCACTGCTTCACCATCCCGCTCAGAGCATTTTTGTTTTTCACGCTCACGGTTTCTGAACCAACAAATCATGGAAAAACACAAAACTGACAGAAAGGATTTATAAAACATTGTCATTAGTGTCTTATCAAAGTTAAAGGACCTCAGTTTCCTTAAACAGAACAGGCGTTGTTAGCTCTCCTTGCATAGCACATCACTGTTAGTATCAAAGCATAATTTACTGTCAATGACGCAGCCAGACATTTCCCTCAGGAGCTGGTGGAGACCAAAATGGAGTTTTAAATTCAGAATATTGAGCTTACATTTGTTAGCTGGACGTAAAAATAGGCTGCAACTCCAAATAATATTGCTCCATGCTTTGATTCTTAGATTGCTGTTGTGAGAAGGTTTAAATTTGGGATTAAGATGATCATAGAAAAGTTCGGTTAAGACGTGTGCGCATCGGTTTCTAACAGACAACCAGTTCAAAATTAACTCTCTGCTTTTTGAGGTAATCAGATTATTTCATTGCTGTGTTAGTTCAAGAAACAAATGCACTCTTGTAATCAAATGGTGCAGCATTTTTTTTCTAAACCAGATAATTTCCTGTTTGACTAATCTTCGCCTTTCTTTGCATAAGTGACACAACGCGGCATCATTACAGACGACCAGCAGGAACTCATTACTCACTGCAGTCATGCAAATGTGTAATGAGTGTCCGTCGCTTTGAAAATAATAGCTGTGATGATGTGATATTGACCCTGAAATCCATTTCAATTCTTGCGTGAGCGTGTTTCAGCCTTTATTGACCTTCTAATCATGCAGCTCTCTGGCAGCTACACCAGCTTCAGCACTGCCTTGTCTCTGAAAGTGACCCATTACTTTGCTTTTAGACGGAGGTTTCTCCCTACACCGTAACCACAAAGGTAATAACCTTTTCAAGAAAGCACTCAGGGCACTGATGGAGTTTCAAGTGTTTTTTTTCCTTGTTTTTTTTTTTTTTTACAAAAAGATGAACTTAAAAGGGAGCTTTCAAACTCATTTCTGAACAATGTGAGGACTCTGCAGTTTGATAGTGCAGATACTTTTTCCCACGGAGTTAGTGCACAGGCTTTCTGGATCATTTTATCTCAGTAAAATTATCTCATAATCACCTTAAGTATTCTTCAGCCACCATGTTTTAAAGAGAGCACTAGTTGACCTATTGTACATTCTGTATGTACTGTACCCTCAGTGAGCACACTCTGCCACCATTCAGCTTAATGCCCCTAAGTAACACACCATTAGCTGTCATTTTCTAAAGCCACTTCCACTTTGCAAATCACTTTTTTTTTTAATGCAGAGCAGCCAGTTAGCTCAGAGATGGACATTACTAATGTATGGCAGGTGTGACAAGCAAAGCTTCCAAATCATACAGCAAGATGTAGGATAGAAATATGCATTATTGATCCCACTGCTGGTCTCACGACTGGTTTCTGTCTGCTGTTTATGCCTTAGGTCAGTGGTTCTCAACCTTGTCGAGTCACGAAAAGAAGCACGCTCGAAAATAATCACGCTGGTGTTTGTAACCCCCATGAAAAAAAATCCATATTGCAGAAAGCATATTGCTGAAGCTTGGTGGGAGCTCGGGACTCTGTCGGAAACACACATGCCTGAGGGTTTCTCAGATGATGGTGCTGCTGTGGGACTTTCAGGTGACCCACCCTGAGACACATGGTGCGTTCCATTTACCTTGGAGGTCGGACGTTGGAGCTGGGAATTACGTCACGCCTGAGTTTACTGCGTTCCAGTACAACAAGTTGGAAAAAACTTTTTTTGAGCTTGATAACAATGTATTCCATTCTAAATTAAATATTTAACATGTTATCCATTCTGTTATTTAAATCAAAATATCTCAAAATGTCCATGACTGACTAAACCATGACGTCAGTGTTAACACTATATAGTTTTTTGGTTATTCACAATACTAGATTTGGGCAGCATAAAGGTATTACCAAGGTATTAAAAAATCCCGATGGTATGATTTTCAGTACCACCATAAATACAGATGCTTGTCTTTCTATCACACTGATGGGGAGATGCTGTATTGTAGTGTGCAGCTTATGCCACCAGGGGTCAGTCTTTGCACGGCAGCGCAGCTGAGCAGACAAACATGCCTCTGTCCCTGTTTTGGATTATTTTTGGATTCAGTCCAGATGATAAAAGTAAACTAACAAGCACTGCAGACTACTGACTAGTCAGAGTAGCGTTTTGTCATGAGCGTGTAACTTTAGTGAGCATCACGGACTATTTACCGGCTATGGTGACAGAATTACAGTGAATGTACACTGAGTGGAGGGAAAGGTGAGCAGTGACGTAGACATTGTGGCCAAATAACCAAAATTTAGGTTTGAGTTTGACAGTGACTAAAAGCTGCATCTTCTCAAGACTGAAGTGGAGCTCCTGCATGTGCGTACGTTGTTTCCCAGCTGTGGGAATAGCGCTACGACAATCAGCCCCACCTAGTTGTTGGAGTATTAAGTGGTGGAGTAAAGTGTAGTTGAGCCATTTTGCACAAGTTTTATACAAATACCGTCATAATGTACCACGGTGAAATGCCAGGTGGGTATGAAGGTACAGTAAGAAAAAATGGAGACCGTCCATGTCTACACAACACTGTGGAACAAAAGTGACAAAAGTGAAAAAGTGTTTTTTTTGTGTGTGTGTGTGTGTGTCCAGTCGTAACTCATATGCATGCACACTTTGATTTTCACAAACACTCTTAGGCAAATTATATCATTTGGTGAAGTAATCTATTCTGTTTGCCACAATATTTTCCTTTGTTCTCCACAACACAGAAATAAACTTGCGACCCTCTTGGGGGGTCCCCAACCCCCAGGTTGAGAACCACTGCTTTAGGTCGTGCATGTCTGATTACTACTTTTCTCACTTTTCTAGCATCTATACGACAACCTTAAGCTCACGCAAGCCTCTTGTTGTGGTTGTATACAGGATGCTAGAGGGGCTAACTGTACAGCTACACTGTACTGAACAACCTGTCACAACAAGAGAAAAACTGCTGTAAAACATCAACTGATTCTATATGCGTCTGTCTGGGTGCAACCTTTGGACTTTTTCTCCTATTTTTATTTTAAAGATTTACTTCTACAGAGCACCAAAGACCCAGCGGCACTTCATTTTTCCTTCCCTTTATAGTTTGCTGCACCACATTTTTCCCGACCTGTCACCACAACTCAAGTGTATTTGAACATGTATTTTTCATCAGACTGTTGAAAAGGTCTCTCTTTGAGACGATTGTGCCCTGAGCTCTTTGTGTTTGAGCTCTGACAGGTGGTTTCAGTGGCCGTGAAGACAGAGACCTCAAGACTGCAGCCCTACACCTGCCCCACGCTGGCATCAGATACTGACTCATCCTCAGGCTGTATGCCATCATCATCATCATCATCATCATCATCATCATCAACAACAACAACAACAACATCAGCATCACTTGTTCTCCTGAGACCTGACTGAGACAGAAGCTGTTACTGACGCACAGGTTTTAACAGGATTGTGTCTGGAGCAGATGTTCATCATGAATTGTTTATGGGCCTTCATTGGATGACAATAAGTGAGTCATTTTAGGTCAGTTCAAATATTATATATTTAAACCAGATGTATCTTTGGACAAATGTAAATTATCCAGTTTAATTATTCAAATTTGGGTTTATTGCTGTGACCCCGCTGACTGCACAGGTTAGTGAGAGGGTCGACGTCACGCTGTCGACTGGCAGTTTTGAAACTTTCTGCCACGGTTGCCTCGGGATGATTTTCTTGGCTGCTGGATGGATGAACCTATTTGCATGCAAATTACTTTAACAATATCAATAAATAAACATCTGTATTTTAAATGAAATAATGATTTATACCTAAATCATACCATTAACACACACAAATACGACACGCCTGTGCTCCCCAGTTGGGCTGGTTTGCAGCTGGTTTTGATCTGTCATTGGGCTCGTTTTATCACACAGATCTGGCAACTCTGCTTTCTGCTGCATTTGGATAATTTCTGAGCAGATTCCTCTAAATCAACAGCGGTGTGTTTTCTTACTCAGTTAAAGTTAAACTAGTCATTTTCCTCTTGATGTAGTGCTTTGGTAGGTCTTATGATGATAAAATGATAATTATTTTGAATTGGAAACAACAAGCTTTTATGTCTTTAATTTGAATTGATAACGATGTTACTTTAAGCCCCTTTTCTTTTTCTTTTTTTTACAAAAGTTACCAGTAAAGTTTGGGGTAATTTGAAAATATCAGCAATGTAGCTACAACACTCAGCATCATTGATGAATAAAAGTTAAGCAAACGTCAGCTAATGTGACATGAAAAGGAGTTTTTCCCCGGGAATGGGAGCTACTTTGATCAAAGTCAGGTGAGAAAGTATGTAATGGCCACATTTAATTTTTAGAAAAACCACATTTGGTCAGCGTAATATAGCTAAGCTAATAGAGCTAGTTAAGCAAAGCTAGCTTTTCACTTTGTATATCAATAACATTGCCTCCTTTGATAATGGCGGTAAGGTGCATTTTTATGCTGACAACACTGTGTTTCATTCATCTGCTTCTGCATTAAGAGGAGCATTATCTATTTTGCAGACACATTTTTTACTCACTCTAGCGCTCACTTTGAGAGCTTAAACTTGTGTCTAATAGGGCACAAAATATATATATATATGCAGTTCTCTAGGTCCTGCTCTTTTGAGGACATTGATTTGAACATTTGCACTTTGGATGGCTCTGAAACTGAAAGAATGTCTTCATACAAGTATCTTGGGGTATTTATTGATGAAAAATTGTCCTTCAAACCGTATATTATTTAGCCATCTGAAAAGTTTAAAAGTTGAAACTTGGGTTCATTTTTAGAAATAAATCATGTTTTTGAACAGAAATTAGAAAATGGCTAGTACAATCGACTTTAATGCCTGCACTCGTGTATGCTGACCCTATTTAAATGCGTGCAACATCAACCACCTTGAAACAGTTTGACATTGTTTATGAGTTAGCACTTAATGTTATTACTGGTGAAAAGTTTTAGAAAGCATCATTAAAATCTTTTGGTTGGCCATCTCTGGCTGCTAGGAGAAGGTAGAATTTGCTCCTGTTTGCTTATAAAAGCTGTCTTACAAACACTAACAATTACCTGACATTCCTCATTACATGGCATAATAATCACTACCACTCACTAGTTATTCAGATACATTCAACTGATGAGGTATTTTTTGAGACTATACGAAACATTATCTTCACAAAAACAACATTTGTGTATTTTTGCCTTTTACATACCACAAAATAAATAATTGGGAGGCCACACAAAACCATAATTGTTGTGTTTTGTGTGCAGGTCCTCTCCACTACCCTTGGCTGAGCAAAGATACGCTGATGAGAAGCGTTCTCTTCAGACCTGACTGTAGAAATCAGCAGTGACAGGTTGGACCTGCCTGCCAAGTAGCAGTGTCCTGCCTGCCTATGTGGCGCACTCCCGTGCCCCAGCTGTCAGCTGCACTCAGTCACTGTACCACTACTGCACCACCTTTGGCTAAGCCATCCTTTACCGTTACATACAGTATGTCCTCCTCTGATCGTGCTCTAATCACAGTAGCATTGTTTCTAGTCACAACAGGATTCATGCATAATTTTATAGGGGAAATCATAAGTAGGAGATTGTAAATGATTTTATAGTGTTCTGTAGGAAACCTGAACACAGGAGCATCAGGTTCACAAACTATACTGTCGACATATAGGATGAAGGCTGCTATCTGATTTGCCGGCTGAGCAGTGTCCCGTGTTTCAGATCTGATGCTATACCTTGGGAATTCATGCCTAATGGTGCACCTCCCGGTTCTGTCACAGCACATGAAAGTACGCCCGAGTGCTGTATGATAAAACCTCTACAGGGTCATGACTTATTGAGCTTCCTCAAATTGCTTCTCACGGTGCTGCAAGCTCTTCCTCCCTCAGGCCTGGTGCCATTATCGCCTGCTTCTGTCCGCAGGTGCTCTTCGGTTACATTACTGACTTCCTCTGTAAAAACTATGCTGCAGCTTAGCTCCAGAGAAAACAAACAATAGTAATGATGATGATGATAAAGTTGAATTGTGGCATTTCCATTCTAAGGTAAGGTAAGTACATCATTAAAACTATTGTAACTAAAGCTGTTTCTGACCTGGCGTTTGGACAGATGACAGATTAACTTAAACTGCCGTCAGATGTTCAGTTGAAGAAGAGCCACGAGTCAAATTCCCCAACATCAGCACATTTTTTAAAGTGGCAAACAGAAGAAGATGTTTCAGCATACAGGATGGCACAAATGATCAAGGCAGCACATTTCTGCCTTGTTCAAATCAATCAAACCTTATTTATATAGCACAAATTATACGTTAAATGCAACTCCAAGTGCTTGATGTAAAAGGAGCTTTAAAAAAGAGCAAAAGTTTAAATAAAAACAATCGAAGGAATGAAATATTAAAATGAATAAAATAAAACTCATCTCAAAATAATAGATAATGGATGAAAATAACAGTACAAGTTAAAATCGACCAAACTAGTTAAAAAGCCAGTCTAAAAAGATGTGTTTTAGATTTTCTTTTAAAGACAAACTCTCTTCCTCCCCTCACGTCCTCTGTCAGGCTGTTTCACAGGCCGGGGCTCATCGTGGGTTTTAGATAGGACCCTAGGAACAACCAAAAGACCTCTCCCACTATGCACAGTTTTTAAAGTATGGCCCAGGAAAGAAATGGATGAACTCTGGTAATATTTTTTGAGTGATAAAAGGCAGAATTGGTCGTATTTCAGATGTGGGCATTGAAACTTCCATTGGAGTCTATAATTACACCTAGATTTTCAGCCTGGTGCCTGGGACAGAGGGCCAGTGCCTCAGTTTTGTCCTGGTTTAGCTGAAGGGAGGCCTGAGTATTAGACACAGCAATGTAGAGTTGAGTATCATCAGCATAAGTGTGGAAATCATGGCTCCTGCTGACACAGTATGCATTTTGGGCAGCAGTGCATCATCTGAGTTGTAATTGCACGGTTTGGCTACTATGTCAAATTGGCATCAAAGCCTGGAGCACTTCCTGGGGGCCCACCCTACATTGAAAGTTCTGCTAATTTCCGCTAATTTCCCAAGTAACAGATTTGAAGTAGCCAAGTGGGATATCTTGAAGGTGAGTTGCTGTGAATTCAGAATTTTATTTTTCTATTTTTGGGCTTTTATGCCTTTATTGGAAAGGACAGCCGAAGAGTAGACAGGAAAGGGGGTGAGGAGAGAGGGGATGACACGCAGCAAAGGGCTGCAGGCAGGAGTCGAACCAGCGGCCGCTGCAGAGGACTAACAGCCTCCATACATGGGGCGGATGCTCTACGAACTGAGCTAAACAACCGCTCCTAGCTGGAACCATATTTGTCAGCTCTAGAGCACATGAGTTTATTGATCTTTTCTTGTGTTGTATACTGCCTGGCAAAAAAAAGAGTCACCACCTGGATTTAACTAAGCAAATAGTTAAGAGCTTTCCATTGGATAATTACT
Source organism: Lutjanus campechanus (assembly GCA_027495735.1). NCBI lineage: Eukaryota > Metazoa > Chordata > Actinopteri > Lutjaniformes > Lutjanidae > Lutjanus > Lutjanus campechanus. Next base: position 939 of record JAJHUR010091899.1, on the reverse strand, counting down.
GCAGTGATTAATATGTTTCAGCCGGCAACAAGTTATTTAACCCTAACTGATGCAGTGAGTAGCTGCTCATTTCTTAAACAACCATGTCAGAAGACACATCCTGTGGTCGTGGAAAAGATGTTACTGCATTAAACAAACAAAAACAGCTACGGAGATTGATGAAACTACTAAAATTGGGTTAAAAACTGCCCAATGTATTATTAAAACCTGGAACCTGGAAGGATAGTGGTGAACCATCATCTTCGAGGAAGAAATGTGGTCAGAAAAAAATCTTGAATGATTGTGACTGAAGGTCACTTAAATGTTTGGTGAAATCAAATCTACAGTAGAACTCAGGTCTATGTATAATAATGAAAGTAAGAGCATTTCCACACACGATGTGAAGAGAGACTCAAGGGACCAGGATTAACAGCTGTGTAGCCTTAAGAAAACCACTTATCAGTGAGGCTAATTAGAAAAAACGCTTCAGTTTGCTAGAGAGCATAGAGATTGGACTCAGATTTACCCTGTTCCAGAGTGACGGGTCATCAGGGTAAAGAAGAGAGGCGGATGAAGTGATGCTCCCATCATGTCTAGTGCCTACTGTACAAGCTTGTGGGGACAGTGTTATGATCTGTGGTTGCTTCAGTTGCTCAGGTCGAAGTTCAGAAACATTATGTGGCCAAAAAATGAGGTCAGCTCACAACCTGAATATACTGAACAACCAGGTTTTCCCATCAATGGATTTTTTTCTTCCCTGATGGTACGGGTATATTCCAAGAACCATGTGTGAAAATGATTGGCCACCACAGAGTCCAGACCTGAACCCCACTGAGAATCTTTGGGATGTGCTGGAGAAGACTTTACGCAGCGGTCCGACTCTCCCATCATCAATACAAGATCTTGGCGAAAAATTAATGCAACTCTGGACAGAAATAAATGACATTACATAAGCTTATC
>JAJHUR010091898.1:0-12548 GCA_027495735.1 Lutjanus campechanus | reverse complement strand
GGCTTGAATTTAGATTGAGACTGGCTGTCTTTTTAGTCTTTCTTCTGGTCTAATAATGCCACACTGGTGTGCAATACTCTCATTAGGGTTATGTTGATATAAATACTGTGAGACCATGTAAATTTGCTGTACAGTTAATACTGCTGTAGCTATCACTTTTATATCTCTGGGTGTATTGTCCAATCAATGGACAGGACTGCTGAAATGTAAACTTAACAGTCTCACAATACATTTAACAGGAAATGTGGAGTATTACATAATACAGCATACTTTATCAAGTTATAGAGCATTATAACTCAAAGAAGGAATATTCTATACAGAGTAAACAAGGTATAGCCTAGAACAAGGAGGTGTCAAAGTCTGAGACTGTTTGTCTCCCCTCAGACAAAGCTTGGTTTAGTTTTTTAAATATTTTTGGTGGCTTTATGCCTTTGTTTTAGATAGGGCAGCTGAAGTGAGGAAAGGAAAGGGGAAGCGGGGGGATAACATGCAGCAAAGGGCTGCAGGCGGCAATCAAACACACAGCAGCTGCAGAGGATGTGAATCCTCTGCACATGGGGTGAACGCTCTACTAACTGAGCTACCAGGCCACCACTGTCTGGTTTTGTTATGCTGCAGGCAGAACAATAAAGACTCAACTGAGGTTTTGATTGAGCACTTAGATCTTTTTTTTTTTTTTATAGCTTCTGTACTTTTGACACTGTCCAATGTTAGTGTTGTATCATTTTAAACATGTGGTATTGAAAAATTAATAATACGTTTGACAACCTTACTCTGGATACAATGAAATGTCCGTAGCTAAATTTAATTGGAAATCCGTTCAATAGTTAATATTTCATTCAGGATCAAAGGAGAGGACCAACAGACGCAGTGACAGGTCACCAGCAAGATAAAAACTTGATAAATGGCACGACCGCTCATTGCATAATCGTCCCGACAAAAGGCAGAGTCAGTAGATTAACATACACACTCTGTGCGTTCGTACACTGGACTCATAAAGAATGTATGCTGCTTAATGTATTTTTCATCATGGAGGTTGTGCTGTAATTTCATCACAACTAGCATTATGTTCCAAGAAATCACTGTATTACAATATAGTTTTGTGCACTTTGGTTGCACAAGCAGCAAAGTAGAGCGTAATCATATAGGCAGTTGATTTATGATGCTTGTCCCTGATTAAGTTGGATATAGAGACTCATATAAACGGGATCCTGATGCTGTGATGTGAAGCATCTTCTGCTTGGCTGGTTTAACTAGATTATTGCAGTAGAGACGTGCATTTGTGTGTGTATGTGTGTTCATGTGTCCTATGTGATACAACTGTAGCATGGTAGTGGAGAATATTAGTAGCTTGAAGTGGAGCAGTGTCTGCATTAAATTTTTATGTGCCCTGAGCCTTCGCTTTGATGGACACACATCTGCACATACAAAATAGTTGTACGATGCAGGCAACGCACACACACGCACACACACGCACACACACGCACACACACGCACACACACGCACACACCCGCACTGGCATTTTTTCATCTTAACAGAGCTCCTTTAGAGTGAGTGGCACTCGGCTGTCTTGAGGGACATATGGCTCAGTGTGACCTGCCAGTGTCCTTCACTGTTGTTGGCTTCGCCCCAAAGCCCCCCAGGCTGCACTATCCTGCGCTGCTCTGCAGTTAGTCCCACCTTCTGACACTGGTTCTCTGTGTTCACACCAGCTCTTTTATGTCCCGATGTTGCGTGTGTGTTAGTCGCTAGTCTCAATAGGACACACTCAAAGGCACAGCGGTCTTGTAGGAGAAGACAGACGAGGCGGCGATCATTTCCACAGACTGCTTGACTTCATGTAAGGATGCACAGAAGACTGCGGCTGCAGTTCACTGTCAGAGGACCACATGAACCATGTTTGATACAGTCACTTTTACACAACAACAGTCACAATTTCAATATTAAAACAAAAATGAATTGAAATAAGCTAAATCAAAGGTAGAATCAAAGACGACACAGTGTAGCTTATTGGCAGTTATATTACAGTTGATACCATACAGACTGACTTTTTAAAGAAGAATTGTCAGGACATAAAACCTGTTGATGGCAAAAAAAACAGTTAAAATGACAGTTTTCATCTATTGTTACAGTAAATTTGAACATTTACCCTCAAGAAGACATTATAGATTACTGAAGGCAAACAGAAATATCTACAAGAAATCCTTTTCCCAAGTGCTGTCGATGTAAATGAATAAAATTAGGATCTGGTAGACAAGGATACTTTGCTGCAGTAGATTAATGTGATATACTGTATGTATAGTGTAGATGCGTGTATTCTGAGTTGTATTATTATGAATATGTAGCTGAGATAATGTGTGTACTGCTATTTTATAACTGTTCTTTCTTAGGATTGTATGTGTAGAGATGCTGTATTTTTGTGTGCATTGGATATTGTATTTTTATGGCATGTTTTATGGTGAACTCGAAGGCAAATTTCCACATTGTGGATAATAAAGTCAACATATTTGTATTTGTAATCTCTGGACAATGATTTCAATTGTTCAAATATTATTCAGTTCACAAAAATTCACAGAGAAATAATAATATTGTGCATTTACTGAGTGATATTTATGTTAAGGTCATATGGTTATATTTATATAAGTATTGAAGATTTCTAAGTAATATATGAAGGAAGACCATCTGTATTTCTGTTATTATTAAGAAAGGGGCAGGTAATATAAGATTCATCTTCCTCCTGCTCCTTTTTCGATCATGGAACATGTATAAGTTGTTTGCATTAGTGTCCCATCTGTTTTGTGAAATTAGTACTGGAAAACACACTGAAATGAGCTAAATAAACCAAATGAAATGAACTCCAGAGAAAAATATTTGCATCTTTAAATCTCTGGATGGGGTACAGATGGTTTATCTGGGCGTTTTTTTTTGTTGTAAACAGCTGCCCGTTGCTGCTGAATAATTGCTAATACAGTAATTTGCTGGACATAAAACCAGTCAGATAAAAGAGGCTAAAATGCTGCTTACAATCAGTTGCCAGTTTATTAGGTACACCTTGCAAAAAAAGAATATAATGCAGTCTAATACAACAACTCAGCTGTCATCTATTGTTGCATAACAGTGTGTTATTCATAAAGAAAGTCACCATGAGTTTCTGCAAAGTCTTTTTATTTCTTTGTGTACTTCTTGGTGTTCTGGGGCCCAGTGCCAACAAACTACTTGCTTTGGTGTTCAGTCAAGATTTATAGGTCTGTACTTTACAGTATACGCTGTATTTTCTGAGTGTAACTGTGATGTTTCAAAAGGACCAGTGTTTCTGATTAGTGTGGCACATTCTTCCATTTATTTTCCCTCAAGTCTCACTTTTATGAATTCAGGGACTGTGGGGCCAACTGCGCCGGAGCTGTGAAATGTGGTTTATTTTTTTCTATATACATTTTTTTTCCCTCTTCTTTTTGTTTCCAGTTTTCAGTTCCTCCAGATCAGACATAATGTATCATACAGCGAGCTGCTGTGAAGGATGGTATCTTGGAATGCTTTTAAATTCAAGATTTTCTCTCACCAGATAAGCCATCCCTGCTTCTACTTGTGTTGAATGATGTGTTAAGACCTTAAAGAATATGATGTAACTAGTAGTGTGTGGGTTGCATGTGACCCCACATTAACCTAAAATATATTTCCTGGATGAATCTGATTTACTTCGTTGATCTCTGTAGTTGCTTTAATCAAAGGTTTTTCAGTTCATTTATAACTTCAGGAACCCCACTGGCAGCCATTATACACAATCATTCCAATCTATTCTCAAATAACAGTTAGATAAACTGACTCAAAGATAAATTTAGCCATGGCTGTTTTCTAAAACTATTAGTCTAACCGTATTGTGGTTATTTATAAAACAAAAGGTTGATCAAAAAGGTTCCTTGAATGCAACAAAGAGGAGAAAGAGTGCGCTGTTGCACTTGTGTGTTCACGTTCTGTACAAAACGTCAGTGTGCAGTACTTAAGGAGCGTGTGCTTGTGTACTGACCTTGTGCTCTCTCTGTGTGTGCAGGTACACCCTTTGCTGATGCGCGAGAGGCGCTCAGAGTCTCACAGGAACAAGCTACTGCGGCGGACAGTCAGCGTTCCTGTTGAGGGACGGCACCATCCCGAGATGGGTGAGCAGACAAAACAGCTTTGCTTATAAAATATTACAATCAAGGTCCAACCAACAGATACTTTCTATTTTCAATTTTTAAAAATGGAATCGAATGATATACAATCCATTTATAATACCACAAAGGCGAATGCGCCTGACTTTATGGAAGAATTTTTTGGTGATGTCCTGGTCGTGTCTTAAGAGAAATAGCTTTATGAGGTTGTTGTTGGTGTATTATATTGTACAGTAGATGGCGTTCGACACGCCCTCAGTTTGGAGAAGCAGCAGGAGTACGGGTGTAGGAAGCTAAGCCATCTACTGCTGTGGACAGAGTCAGCAACAAAACTTATTTTAGGCCCACCAAAATATATAAATAAATATCAGTTTTCAGTGTACGCTATAGTTAGAATATTTTCACCGCTTTTCCTTCCCCTCAGACAGCCTTTTCTGACTGAAATCTGCTGTTATATAAGCCAAATACTGTTCTCTCTCACTCAAATAGACTCCTTTAGCCAAACAGTAATTTCATCTTGCAGAACAGACAAGTTGCTGGTCTACCGCTGCCTTGATTGGTTAGTTTGTTTGCATTATTGTGTAACTTAATTCAGGGTTGATTCAGATTCATCAAACAAACTAGCAGTTTATTTGTGTTTTTGTAATGGAACCTGGTTGCTTTGGTGAGAACAGTATTTGGCTTATGTAACTGTAGTTTCCCCGTCAGCAAAGGCTGTCCGGCAGCAGGGTAAAGCGTAGAAAATATCCTAAATACAGTGTACACTCAAACTGATATCGATCTTTTTAGGTGGGTCTGTTTGTAGGTGGCTAAAATACATTTTGTTGCTGACCCTGTCCACAGCAGCACATTTTTTTAGCCTTCTGCATGGATTCTCCTGCTGCTTGTCCAAACTGGGTGCTTGCTGATCCCCATCTACTGTAGGTAATACACTGACCAGGATAAGTACTGCATACAACCCCACTTTAAACAACTTGAACCTTCCCTTAAACTTAAATCCAACTTCTTGTCCTTCATTTTGATTTTCAGAAACATCATCACCTGTGTTACTTTAGGTTAGCTTGCTTGAATAACAGGATAGTTGCATAGCAACCACAGTGATGTAAAGCTCTTTGCATCCTTTGAGCCATTACTCTCTCTGTTACTAGCGACGCTCACAGCAGCACATTGCATCTCAGCAGAGATAAAAGCATGCCATCTGATCAGAGCTTAAGGCAGCTGTTTTCTGTCTGCCAGATTTTGCCGAGCTATTCTTTTGTCAGTTTTGATGATTTACCAGTTATCTTGCTCTGAACTGAAATTCATTTAATGGTACCTTGATAATCATGAATATCTTTCAAGTTCTCTCTTTATTTCTTTGTCAAGCTATCTCGATGTTTTATTTTTGCAGTCGTCTTTTCATCGCTGCGCTTTTAAAGTTTTCTTGCTCTCCATTCTCTTTCTCCGCCCTGCATTTATATTGCTGTATTGTCCTCTCAAAGTCTCCTTGGACTCTGTGAAACTGACCCTCTGATAGCTTGCTTCCTCTGTTTGTTTTGCCTGACTCAGTCTCTCTGGGCTCTCTACAAATGTCCCGCTCAGTTTCTCCCTCTTCCTTCACCCTCCACCTCTCCGTCTCACTCAGCTATTTTAAGGGCCTCCCTCGCGACGTCCTCAGTCTATGATTCTGCCGTCGCTGCCACCTCAACAGTTGTGCTGATTCATCTGGATAAATATTCGCCTCAGTTTTCATATGAGTGGCTCTCTGACCTCGAAGCGGTCAAGCACTGACACATCAGTTGACGTGGTCCCGCCACGATTTGACATATGCTGACGTAGCAACGCCAGTTCACATTGCCCATGTGTAAACGTATTGTAAACACATTCACATATGTTGGTATGCCACGCTACAGGCTATACTGCACTGACACCATTATGGGCCATCTGTGGCGACTACGCCCAAAGAGCCAAAAGAGATTAATGGGCCCCAGGCAATTAGTAATTATCAGATCAACAAAAAAGCAAATGGAGGTTGTCATAAGGCCACAGTGAGGGATGAAGTCTACAGGGAGCCACATGACCTATTTTATAAAATCCCTGACATATAACACTGAGCTGATGAAGGTTCAGTGATGATACTAATTCGGTATTAAGTGTGCACCAAGATTGTTTAATAAGTCTTTGTATGAAAATGATATCTATTCACATTCCATTTACATCGTCTGTTTCTAGGTATTTTGAACTGGAATGGTGCAAATTCTGGTGTTCTGTCACACATTAAAGGTATAATTTGTGGATGTGTGCAGCCAACAGATTGCACCGGTGGTTGTGCTGGGCAGTTTCTCGTTTTGGATATTATAGTAACTGTATTAGTTGGAGCACTCCTGGAAAACATCATACATTCTCAGAAAGTAAATTAATTAACTAATAGAGCCCATAATCTTTTTGGCTTGTACGAGCGTACAGCTTGAGATCAGTGGAAATTCTTCCCAAAATCTAAAGGAATTGTTTGACATTTTGGGACATAATTTGCTTTATCGCCAAGAAACGGATGCAGAGATTGATAGCAGTCTCGTGTCTGTATGCGAAATATAAAGCTACCTCTAGCAGCTGGTTAGTTTAGCTGGAAACGTCTAGCCTGGTTCTGTTCAACAGAATAATAATCTGCATGTTTTATGTCCAAACTCTAGTTCCTGCATCTTTTAACAGCCGTGACAAGTTATGTAACTGCTCCAGATCTCGCCTTTCTGGATCCTGTAATAAAATCTGTCTGTCAGCACATCTAAAGCTCACTAATTAACACTTTACATCTCATTTGTTTGATTGTAGAAAAACAAAGTGTACAGATGCAGCCACTGATGACCCACCACGATCAGACAATCCTCCACCCTCTCTAGTTTTAAATCACAATTGAAATTATGGCTCCAAAAATAACCAATAATGTGACCATTAACCATAAAGCACTACGCATAAAATATTGCATTTCATTGTTTGTGTGATATAATGTTTTAATCTGTGTAACCTTGTCTGAATCATTACTTTTACTGCCAGGGGGCTGATGATGAAATTTGGCTAACTCCGAGACAGTAATTGCTCCTGTTAAAGGAAGTAAAGTAAAAAAAAAAATATATATAAATGCAGTCCACATTTAGTTTGTTTTATGAGGGACCATGTGCTGGCCATTTTCTAGGTAACTTCACATGTCAGTGCTACGCTAAGCTAAGCGTCTGCTGGCTGTGGCTCCATGTTAACCTTACAGTCATGAGAGGGCTATTGATCTTCTTATCTAATGCCAATGAAGCAGATAAGCGCATTTCCCGTAAAGTCTGACTATTCCTTTAATTAATAAATATTGGAATTTGCATTCAGTGCGGTGTCAACACCGGCACACGCAGCCAAAGTTGAGTTGAGTTGAAGTTTTAATGAGTGTGACCAAACCTCAGCAGATCTAATAGTGAAGGGGGGGGGATGCATTATCACTCCCAATCAGCAGCAGAATATTTTATTATCATTCTGTGAGATCAACATTTAGGGTGCCACCTCTGCAGTAGTATGACAAACAGGATTATCTTGTAGGAAGCATCTTACAATAACTAAATTCCATACATTCCCATCACTGGTGGTCTTATTTTGAAATAAACCCTTAATAATGTATGTGCCTGTGTTTGCACTTAGTGGAAGAGCCATGTTCTTGTATCTATCTGTCTTTATTTACCTCTCGCTTTGGGCTTTCATTGAGCAACATTTAGGACCATTCATCCCTCTCCAAAATGATGAATGAATTTGTGTCTTTCACAAAATTGAAAGACATGACCTCGCCATCATCGATAGAATCAAATGGTGACAGTTCAAAATATTTCCATGTGCTGAGAGAGGAAATTAAACTGCAGATGCTGCAGCTGCTGCAGCTGCCAAACACCCATCCATGTGTTTGTGACAACAGTAATATGTCGTCAGCCACGATTCATTATTCATCAGTGGGGTAAAAGCCTGCATTTTTCACCAGATATTGATGAATGGAGACATTTGACAACAATCCCAGCTGGATGCCTGATGTAGTGACACACTCAGATGGAAGATATTGGGCCTTGCAGTCGATCTGCGATTACTCAAACACATAATGCCTCAATAGGTTTTTTTTTCACCCCTCTGTTGCTGTCACAACACAACAAGCGATGCAGATCATTTTCCTTTTTTCGTCCACTTGTGTGTACCTTAAATGTTCCAGGAAACATTTTAAAGTTGAGGAGGTAATTAGCTTATAATGAACACATTAATTTTGCTGGGTAATTACAGTGCAGCCTAAGCATTTTATGCAAATGTGAGGCTTAATTAACATTTCATGATTGTGACAGGGGAAAATGACTTTTCTTAACTTGACAAAAAATCTGTCTTCCTATTGTGTTTGGTTTATGTTTGGTTGCAAACAGTTTTTTCTATTAGTAAAAGACTGCATTAATATATATTGTAGAGGATTATTATATAATTATATATATATATATATTGTGTGCTAGGTTGTGTGACAGGGCTGGAGCTTGTTGACAGCTAATCTCACATACTACTGGATCTATCAGTCTAATATTTTTGGAGCACTTTTACGACTGTATGCTCAAGGACCTCTTTTGGTGACAGTGATTCACAATTTTTGAAAAACCTTGTAAAACCCACTTTACTGACTGCTTTATAAGTCTGCTGACTCCTCACTCCTCTTAACCGACCGGTGTGAGCCCTGACATTCATAGAAAAGTGTGGTCTCATCTTAAACCGGAGTGGCTGGAGATTAATCCCAAACCAGATTTGTTATGATCCACTAAACTTCGCCGCCATCTCTGCTGTGCATCTGCACGGTCGCCATACTGGAGCGCTCAAGGTCTGCTAGTAAACACATGAGAGATGTAGACTTCACTACAAAACTGAGTGTAACTCACTTAACTCTGAACCAGTTTTCATTAAGTTTAGTTTGTTCTGAACCTGAAAAATTGGACATGAAACTGGTTACTTGTTGGAATTAAATTCAGTTACTAGGGGTGATTGAATCACCTCTCCGCCGAAACATTAACCTTCTGAATAGCCAAAGCTTCCGCTGGGACATCCAAGCTCTGACCTGTGAATAAGTGGCATCATTATTTTGAATTTCAGCTTTTGTAAGTTTCTCTAAAAATTTAGATTTTTATATTAGTACATAAAGTTGCCTGGTTGACTGTAGCATTCTAAATAAATGACAAAATGTTCTAAATATAACAGTATTTAAATTGATACTCTTTACTCTACAGATAACCAATAATATAAAGGTGTGAAATATTGATTACTCTTAATTTTACTCTTAAATGTGTTATTGATCAGTTCATCCTTCAACTCATATTTTCGCATTGTCAGTGATCAAGATGCAAGACGCAACATTTTCCTGTTTCCTCAACTGCCATTTCATTGTTAGTATAGTCAAAACACAGGGAATATGGTACAGTAGTCTAAAAACAGGAAAAAGTTTATGATAATAATCATAATTCATTTAAAGATATAACAAGATGTAAGAAAGTTAGTGTTTTTAAAATGATTTAAAAGTGGGCGCAGCAATTTGAAAAAAATGGAAAAAGTTAAAGTTATACCTTAAAAGGGCAATGTGTTATACAATTGAACCGTTTTAAACACTCTTTTGTACCCACCTCCATCAAAATTTTAAATAATTTTAGTTCTTGAGCTGTGTACGCTGGGTAGTGTGCAATAATTTGGTGTTCTGTTTGTCTTTGTTTTTATCCTAGCTGGGTTAATTTTATTAATTTTATTTATTTTTTTGTTTTTATTTTAATCTTTTATAGGATATGTCATGAGTGTATGTATGTGTACGTCTCTAGCTGTCACATGTATATTTATTGTCTGTAAGGGCAGCTACTTATATGCACCGTGAGTCCATGACAAATTTCCCCTAGAGGACAATAAAGTATATAATTTATTCTATTCTATCTCAGGAGATACAGTGGAAATCGTGAAATAAAGGTCATATTTAGAAAAAAAAATCTGAAAATTTTGTTATTTCAGCCTATGCACATTAGAAAATTGAAGTGAATTTATTTTCCAAAATATTTATATGTGCTTTCCTGTTTAAGGGTTAAAAACTTTGCAAATCTGTCAGTTGTGGTGATATTGCAGCAGGTGCTTCACCATCTTCTGCTTGGCATAAATCTGCACTCTACTGAGAGCACTCTTCCAGTTATGCTTATGATCAAAATTAAATGTCACATTAAGGTTTTGATATTCCTTTTAGTTTATAATAAAACCCAGATGATACTGAATTTTTGAGGCTGATAGAAAATTTAATGTCACTCTAATAATAATGAATTGGCTCAAATTTCCGCCTGTTTTAGCAGAAACAAAGCTTTTTTCTTTACTACAGAGATGACACTAATACGCTCTCCTTTAATTGCTAATATGGCCGACAGTATTGTAATGTCAGGATCGGGACAGCCGGATGTCGGTTGAGGACACTCCAGTTAATTCCCATAACATTATGAGACGAACCTCCTCCTTAATCCTCCGTTAATATATGTTGTTGTGGGCAAACAAAAATAAAACATTCACATCCTGCCTCTCTCTCCCTCATTAACCTCTCCAGAATGCGATGTGATAATCCCCCATTAATGAATTTGGCCTTTAATGTTTTGTGTTCAAATTGTAAATTGACTTCATCTGAGTCTACTCTGTTATTGAGAGAAACCTTATTATCTGAATGACTTAGCCGCAGGGAGGAAGAAAAAAAAATCGCAGCACTCCAAAGCTGATTGGTTGTTAACTTCGGCTGAATAGTTTTTCAGCAACAGCAGTTTAAACATACGGCGACTTCTCCTCAGTTTGTCCTTGTACATCTCACTTATTCCTTCAGCCATCTCAGCTTAACAGACAATTGTGAGGAAGCAGGCTCGGTGGAGATATTGTTCCGGTGCCCTTTACAATGTTTGACCTTCATGCAACATTTTAACTGTGTATTTCAACCCCGATGCTGCATTCCAGGCATACTGCACCTCTTCTTTTTTTTTCCAATGTCTTCTCATATACGTTTTCAAGATCTAGATATAAATAATGCACCATGCTAGGTTTTCAACCTCCTGCCAACCTCCCCGTCCTGTTCTGTCTCACCACACCGCCTTTACCCTGTTCCCTCCCCGACACCATCCCACCATCCACTCTCCCACTCAACCCACAGGCTACATGTTCCCTCCTAAAAAGAGGAAGATAAAAACACACTGACACAATAACTTAAAGACAATAAATACAAATCACTTAAGAAAAAAAAGGTGTTAGACTTGGACTGTGGTTTAGTGTTGAGACAAACACCGTGAGTCATTCCAATCTGTCCTCTCAGGAAGACTAAAACAAAAGGAGAAATAGCCTGTCTGCATTATTTTAGTTTCTGTGTTTTAAGGCACATGTTTTTCTTCATCTTTAAACGTAACATCTGCATTTCAACCACCTTGAAATAACAAGTAAAAAGCTAGCACACTGTACTCGTAACAAGAAAGCAATCTCGGTTCATACACAGTTTGAATTTTCTGATTCCCAGAATACATGTAGAGATGGGTCTGACCAAGGCCAGTGAAGATGAACTTGCTTTATCTGCCTTGCAGGATAATTGAAATGGTCACTTGCACTCACAAAATTTGTTTTTACCTACCGCCCTTTTTTGCACGCATTTCACAGAAGTGAGATGGCTCACCCCTCTGCTACTGGAAAAAAAAAACAGTTGCTAGGTTCACTCGCCCAACGACAGTCGGGCATTCCTTCTTGTTAAGCCCTGAAACTCTACCAATGTGTGCCTTAATCCTAGATCTGTTTTGCGTTTCCACTGCAGGCATTACTCTTTCATATAGGCAGTGTTACCAGGGCTTCAGGGCTGAACACTTTCACTTTTCCAGTTGGGAAACAACAGATCCAGACAATCTCGCTACGCACACACGTTTTTTATTACAACCTGGAAACAGACAACGTCTCACAGATGACAAGACAACTCAGGTTGCTCCAATTCTCTCTGACCAGTTTGTGATCTTCAGTGTTTTAACTTCACCCTGTTAGCATCGGCTCAGCTGGCTTGGAATTGCAACAGAGGGGTAATGAAAAAATGGAGTGGTTCTATTGGTACCATGCACATATTTTGCCAATGGAAACGTGAAAATAACCGTTCTAATCAGTGGTGTAACGAGTCAGCACTGGGCCCCAATGCAAGATTATCAAACCGAGCCCTGCCCGTCACAATCAGCCGTAACATAAGGTAATTAATGAATGAAAGAAGTGAAAACATGCAGCTTTAAAATGACCAACAACAGCGAAATGCTCTGATATAGAGGAGGAGTCATAATAGCAAGGCCAAGATGGTGATAACCTAGCCTCCCTGATAAAATCTGTCAGTGCACCTTCTCACATATAAAAAA
>JAJHUR010091897.1:8286-20346 GCA_027495735.1 Lutjanus campechanus | reverse complement strand
ATCATTAATAATTTACAAGATACAAAACGCACTTTTTTTCCCTCATTTTCATTTTTTTCTTTTAAGTTTCTTACTCAACAAATGTCACCGCTCGTCAAAACAAAGTCTATGTTCAATCAGTTAAATTCCTGATCGACTAATGATTAATCATTGACATCCACATTGCAAACACTGATTAGTGCAGCTCTAAATTCCTTCTGATGAACTTGTACCTGCCATCTGTCGTCTGATGTCTCATTCTTTTCATGCTTCATCATTAATACCCTGAAAAAAATGTCCTCAACAGCATTTTGTAAAAAAAACAAAAAACAGCTTTCAGAAGTTATTGAAAAGGACATGCATACATCACGGTGAGGTGCGTAATGATTTTTACAAGCCTCGGTGAAAATGCCCTGTGGGGTGTGTGTGGTCTGTACAGCAGGAGCTGAGCTAACTAGCCATAAAACAGTGATGGATGATATGAAGGTTTAAACAGCCGTGTGTAAATGCCACTGTGTTTATGAGCCGTTCCTTGGCGTTCATGAGGGTTTGTAAAAGGAACACTACTTGCATACTGAGTCTCTAACTCAATAAAAGATACCAAGGTTACCGAGGACTGGATATCGCCAGTCATTCATTTATTCAAACAGGAAGTTTCTGTTATGCTGACCTCTAACTATTTTAACTATCCTTGAAGCCCAGTGAATGTTATTAGTTTTGCAGGTATTAAGTCAGCAGTGTTAAGGCTGACCCTGGCATAACTGGCTAAAAGAATGCACAAAAGCACACTCAAGTCCAAAATATGTAGCTCAGCTGAAGCACCCGATAACTTAATGATTCACCGATCTTCAGAACAAACAGACAGGCATGTAAATTATTTATAAAACAATACTTGACGAAGCCAAAGTCTGCAGATAACAACAAAACAAAGGAATTCAATGAGACATGGAAGAACATCCATGAAGGCTGATAAGATCTGTGGCAGAGCTGGGGGGTGGGGGCTCCAGGACAGAGAAGTACATGTGGTGTGTGTACATACAGTATGTATATTTCTGTATCTGTGTTGTAGAGGGTAGGGGTGGGGGTTAGGGGTGCACTGTGTGGGTAAGTGTGATAGTAAGATGAGCGTATGTGATAACAGAACACGAGAATGTACTGTTTCATGTTAGTCTGATACCAACCTAGGTCTTACACATTAAGGACGGGGTTTTTGAAGTCTGAGACTGTGGGCCTCCCCTCGGACAAAGCTTGGAAACCTCCTCCCTTAGTTTCGCTCAATTCCTGAATGTCTATGTCATCATGATTATGATTATTGATTCCATAGGTACTCAACAATTGAGCCAATACAGCCTAATGCTGGTGTTTGACATGACTTCAGACTGCATCAAATACAAAACCAAAGTTTGTCCAAAGGTATTTATTAGTTTTTGACTATGGAAAACAAACTACTGGTACCAGATCACACACAGGCTATTAGGCTATTCTATGAGCTCTCCTTTTCTTAACTAATGTAATATTTTTTCACTGAGCCTTCCCTGAAGCTGTTTGGAGCCCCCCTGCGGAGGCCCACCTCCCACAAGGACCTCAGTATTAATAGATTATGAAATTGCTTCCTTTAGTCAGTAAGAACCCTTAAATAAAACCCAATGGTGACAGGCAGGAAAGTAAATAAAAACAATTAGACAACAATATAACTAAATAGCCAAGCTGCAAGACTTTCAGCAATTCATAATAATGCTCTGTGCTAATTCAGCAATTGAAAAAAAAAACAACTCACAATGCACCACTGATGGAAGCCTCAATACAGCCAGTAGAAATCTATATACATTAGAAGATGGAGCCCCTCTAGAAGTTCAGATGCACCCCATTAAGATTCATCCTCTGGGCACCATGAATACTTGTACTGTATCTCATGGTGATCTATCCAGGATTTGTCACTAAATAACAAAAATGTCAACCTCCTGGTGGCCATAAAGGAAAAGTCAGTGAAACCACCAAAGTCAGTAGGATTCATCCTCTGAGGATCATGGATATCTGTACACAGTTTCATGGCAGTCCATCAAACAGCTGTTGAGATATTTCAGTCAGGAAATTTAAATTGTCTCACAACAACACCAGGCTGCTACAGTATAACCATACAGACCTCTACACTCACCAGAGTGGTTAGTTTTAAACTCCATATCCTGCTTTTCCATGAAGGAAACTTCCAGTTTACCAGGGCTCACAGCAAGATTAGCTAATGTTTTATCATTGAAACATGTTGCAGTGCAAATGCTGTTGTGTAACATTAATTACTAAACTGTGTATGAGGTGAGACACGTTACAACTATTGCTAAAATAGTGTTGGTCTGATGTAACCATCACAAAATCTGATAAAGACATACAGTATTTTATGGCTCATATTAAATACATGTATATGCAGTAATTAAACACTACTGCACACAGTTATATACATGCCTCTGCATGCAGAGGTGTTATTGAGCCTCACAAGGCTCTGTTGCTATGGGCTCTGCAGTATTTCTCCTCACACGTCCACTCCTCCCCAATGGCTCAATTTCCTCCTTTCCACCAATACAGCATGCCATCACACAGCAATTAAAACACCTCACCAAACATTCAGTCAATGAATTTTTGAGGTGTGCAGCTCGACCCGAGAGACAGAACGATCAATAAAGCCATCTCCAAGGTGAATCTATAGCAGCTCCCAATAGACCCAGGAATGTGCTGTGCAAAGTGTGGAGACAGAGCCACATTTTCAACAATACAACAACAACAAAATACCAACTAATCAACAAAAATACATTGCTTTTCATCCCCGAAATGAAGCACAGCCTCATCTTTTCTTTTCTTTTGGTATTATTGCAGCATTCGTGTTTGCTGCAGCAGTGCAGCCATGGGAGGAGGACGAGTTTCAGAGAAGAAAGCAGGAGAGGAGACGGTGAAGTCGGAGGGAAGAGGAGGCAGAATGAAAGGACCGGGCCTGCAGAAATCACAACAGGGAGCATCTTTCTTCCTCTGCCTCTTTAAAAGCTGCCTCCACCAGCCTATTCTCCTGGGCAGGCATCGGCGGCAGAGAGGAGACGTAGTGAGGGAGAGACGGCAGATATCAGCACTGAGTATCTAATCTCCCTACCCTCTCTAATGCACCCTGGAGTATCCTCTCCAGCATAGACACGGGCGCACAGATAGGAGTCGACAGCTGCACAGGCTAAACCCACCTCCCGAGCTTTACGGCTAAAGGTAAGCTTTCCCCGCTAGGCCGGAGAAGAAGGAGGGAAAGTTTGGGAGTCCAGGAGGGATGGTTTAAAGAGACCTAAAAAAGGCTGAATCAGCTTGTTGAATGTCTTTTTTTTAAATCAAATATTTCTCTCACAAAGGCTTTTTTTTTTCAAAAGACTTTACTTCTTATTTCTTCAAAAAATAAAAACCAGCGACATGCACAGACACTTTGAGGTTTGGATTGTTGGTTGGACAAAACAGAAGATTGTGAAGGTGTCACTTTGGCATCTGGGCGATTGTGACGACATTTCTCACTAGTTTTAGAATTTTTACAATCCAAATGATCAATCAACAAAGAAAAAACTTGCAGTCTCACAGAATTAGAACTCAGATGCAGTTGAACAGCATTACAACATGCTTTTATTTGTAAAATGATTCCATGAGCCCATTTTAAAACATAAAACTCAAAAAAGAAATTGGTGCGTATATATGTAGACAGATACAAAGCAATTTTTTTCCAGTTCAGTTTGCACTTCTTTTTTAGAAATTTCTAAAGGAAAATGTCAGCTTTTTGAACAAGGCAAACCCATATCTCCACAAGTAAACACATCATTCTATCCACTGGGAGATCGCTGGAATATGTAGATTTGCTCTGCAAATCTCATTGTTGGACTTGTTTCACTTGTTTGAAAGAAGATTTTGTCGACTGTTAACACGCATTCATTCATCAAATTTAAGTCACCTTGAAAACCACAACTGCGAGCCACAATGCACAGTGGTATCAGCCTTTATTGCCCTCTCTTGTCCTTCCTGAGGAGAATTTAAAAACCGACACTAACAGGCGTGTCAGGGGGACACTGGCAGAGGAGACATTTTATAATTAGACTATGTATGAAATAGAAGAAATACAGGAACTTAATCTGTAAACACATAGATTTTGTCATCCTATCAAAAAGTTATATTTAGTAGAATCCTAGTGAATATGATGCCCTAATCTGGTATGGTGTCATAATTGATACAGCGTCCATGTAATGTCTACTTTATATACTGTATACTTTAGTCAATGCAGAGCAGAACATGCAAAGGTGTGCAGATCTGCAAGCAAGCATATAATTAAACATATGTGACTATAGTTCCACCAGGATAAAGTGACTGAGGGCAAAAATTGCAAGAGGATATTTTTTCATTAAATAATATTAACTGACTTAAACAGAAAGGCTAAATAACAAAGACATAAGACTACTGTTTCATAATCAAAAAATGTATTTATTAATCAGAGCACTTGCATAAGAACCTTGCATGAGCAAAGTGCAAAAAAATTTGGGATTTATGAACAATTCTCTGTCAAAATCAGCAGGGGGAGGCTTGTAGAATTTGTGGCTCTCTGTCCCTGTCCCCCACAAAAAAGAGCGCTGTCCATCTGTATATTGGCAAATAATTTTAATTGTTTTTGCTATTTTTCTATACATCAGTCAAGGCAATGTGTCATACAACCCAAGTGGGCAAGGCCACGCCTCCTTCTGGGGGACAACGCATGGTTTCATGTAATGGGAGAGACAGGAAAAGCTCTGCTGAAAAGATGATGTGTAGCGGGGTTTTAAACAAATAAACATACATATCCATCACAGTCTCTGGTTCCCCATCCTTCCTGGAAAGGAAAGCACCCCAACAGGACAGCAGTAAGGACGTCTGAGCCTCCAGAGAGCAGTAATTGTTGCTACTGATGGATTGCTAATGTTAGCTTGAGTGGGAGGCTGCTGAAGTTCAGTCCTAATGTTACAGTACAGCAGCAGCCAGAGTGTCCTCTCGAACTAAATCTCAGCTCAGATCAACAGTTGCCTTTAGACAGGTTTCATTATTCACAGACAACACTTAGACTAATGATACCTGGTAATTCAATATAATCACTTGGTAGGTAAAAGACTGAGGGAGCGTGACGGCCAACTGATTAACCTTGATTTATTAAAGATATCGCACTGAACACTCAGGTTCAGATTGTAGAATAATTCTTAGCCAGCCAGTCTTAGTTTGTTTAACTCAAAAAGAATTCATACAAACTCAAAACTGTCATTCAAAATCATGTAAAATTGCATTGTTGTCTATGTGATCCCTGGATTTATATCCCCCAGAACGGGACATGGCCTGAGATTCTGGCGAAGTACCCACATGTGACTATTGCCTGTCTGATGTATATACATATATCAAGCTTGAACAGAAGGTGGCAAAAAATACAACTGAGGCGGTTAAGCCCCACCTTGTGGCACTGGGCCTGATTTCCACTACTAAATGAATGATGAATAACTACTGTGAATTAAAGAGTTCTTTTCAAGTAATACCCTTGGAAATCAACAACTGCATTTAAATTCTTGACAACCAAACTAACTGAAATAACAGTCTCAAAGTTTTTTTTTTTTCCTTTTTCCCTAATTTGCTCCAAATTAGATACTTCTTTACAAAACAGTAAAATCTTTAATGGTAGAATTGGTAGGATTTGTCTGAGATGTTTGTAATTGCACCAGAAAGATAGCTGATTGTTGTTTCTGATTCCAGGGATGTCAAACACAGACATTTTGGGTTGGTAAAGCGCCACAAACAGCAAAATAATGAGAAAAAAAAGAGAAAATGCATGCAGTGGGCAGGGCTACCACCACACACTTCTAGTGGGTCATAAGTGATGATTGAAAGGGAATACATTTAGTCTATACATTGTTTGTTTGTTTTTTTGGAAAATGTTGCATATTATGCAATATAACAAGTCTGTAAAAATTAAGCTTCCAAAATGTATTTTCTTGCCAATAACTGAGATTACTTCCTTCACTGCACTGGGTTGGTATGTTGGTGGCTCTCTGTGCAGCCCAGTGAGAGGAGAGGCTCAGCAGAGGGTGTGTGATGCTAATCCAGCAGCATCCAACAAATTTGGTGCCAAGAATAAGTGCGTCTCACTCAGTCCGCCACCGACCTGCTCAGAGTTGGTCGACAGGTCAGCTCGCTTGTGTTTCATAATATTTTTGTCACTATATTTGGTGAAGTCACACCCATATAAACCTTTTGAATATCACACAAACCCCTTTATTCACAGAGTCAACAAATCTCTACAGTTCTGTGTCAGCTGTGAAACCATCTGCTGTCTGACATCTACACTCTCTCAGGGCCTGAAGTGGGAAACCAGCATCAACTGATCATCAAAATGGCCCAGCAGAGAACGTACTTGATGTACTCGCCATGCGAGCAGTTCATCCAGCTCTACACAGCAATCACAGAGTCAGTCCTCTGCACATCAGTCACAGTCGGGTCTGAATTGGCCTCCAAACAGGACGAGAACAGGCTGCAAACAACAGTCAGGTCTGCAGCGAGGATCATCAGTGCCGACCTGGCCACAATCCAGGATGTGCACACCTGCAGAGTCAGAGAAAATCACTGCAGACCCCTCACACTCTGGACAGAAACGGTTCATCTTTTCCCTGCTGGCAACCAAGCTATAGCGCGCTCTGTATGTCAAAGCAACCAAATATGAGAACAATGGCATGACATGACGGCAGAAAACAATCCCTGCAACAATAAAACATTTACTGAGGCCACATTGTTCTGTAACATGTAGAAAAGTTGTTTACAGAATACAAACATGCTCCTTGAGTCAGCTGAGAAGTCCGTCTCCAGCTGACTTTTTAGTGTCTCAATCTGACATATTTTAAAACAAGAACCCTGTGAAAGTGTCGTAAATATGAAAAGTTACTTATAATGTTAATACTAAAATACTGAGGCCAAAGCTAGCTGTCAGCAGACATTGTTCGGATGGTGAAATACGGTCCAGACTCATGACACACAGACTATCGCTCTTCTTACGGTCCTGTGCACACTGTTTCCACAGGTAGAGAAAGACAAAGCTTGACAGGCCTGCAGCTCCCTAGTTACGGTTGCTATTCTATGATTGGACAGATGCTGTTCGCAGGAGGGGCTCAACAAAGGGTCAGTTACACATCTGTCTGCTACTTCAGCACCATGGACAGCGCCACAGATTTTTCAATACACAGCACAGCTACTGATACTTCAGACCAGTTAAAGTGATCCCGGTCAGATAGCATTAAATTTAAATACTCAAGTAAAGTAAAAATACCACAGAATCATACTCAAGTACACTACTTACTACTTAAATGAATACTTATCTACTTTCCACTGCTAATTTCTCTGGCAATAGGGTGCCACACTGATGACACATCTTTGGCTGCATTATTACTTTCTAATTGTTTCTACTGTTAAATTTGTTTTATTGTTTTGTTTGCTGATTTCTGACAGCAAGACTTGAGGATCTGCAGTGTGTTTTTTTTTTTACTCTTGTGTCTCTGTGAGTGAAAGTTGTGCATAAACAAAGCCGAACCCGTAGGCTTACAGGATATAGCAAAGGCGTCAATGCTAATTATCTGACTTGGAACACTTGTACAAGCACACCTCAGGGAGAAAGAAAGAAAGAAAGAAGATTAGGAGAAGGTTCCTGCGTGAGGCCCATTGACAAAATAGTGCAGTCTTGTGTGTGTGAGAGAGAGCTTTAAACATACTCGACACACAAGGCTGATTCTGATTCTGATAGTAAAGGTTGAAAAAAGGTGGAGTTTTGAGGAAACCTCATTTCATGGAGTGCACTAGATTTTTTTTTATCCGACGAAAGAGCTACAGTGAATGTTTACAGCTGCAAATAAAAACAGCTTTTTGCAGCTTCAATCACCATATTCAGCGCTGGTTGCAAAGGGGACATTTATGGGTATTGAAATGTGATGAATTGGGGCGTCATGTCGCGGATGGACTTTACATCTTCCTTTGACACAGACAGTGATTGATTGAAAACACAACGTTGGTAGTTACGGAGCTGTTTGCAGGGAGCCAGAAGAGTCTCTCCCATTATCTCAACGCCGTTAAAAGCCAGAGCTGAGAAAGCCTTTGTGTCCAATGCTGGAGGCGTACAGGCAGCAACAGGGAGAGGAAGAGGAGGAGGAGGAGGTGGGGGGGGGCTTGTTGGTAGACAGGACAGCTGGAACTGAGCCTCCCTGTCTGGCAGGGAGTGGTGAAATTCCCCTCCACACAAATCACACCTCTTTCTTCCCTTCCTCCTCCTCTTTTCCTGCCTTTTTCCCACTCCTCCTCCTCCTCCTCCTCCTCCTCCTCCTCCTCCCTGCAGGTTACTGTTGTGCGAGGAGGCTCTCATGGGGCGAGCTGACAGCACGGATAAACAAGTGAACTGGCTTGTTGGATGCACGCACACACACACACACACACCTCTTTGTGCACAGAGAAACGCACTCTTCCACTGTCTTTCTAACACTCACTATTCCTGCACACACACACACACACACATGCATAACACAAAATTGACTTTTTGAGAGGAAGCACAGACTATATGCACAGACACAGACACACACACACACACATACACACACCAGCAGCAGCAGATGTATAGGCAGTCGCAAGAGGTTTACCAACAAGGGCTCCCGTACACTTCTTACCTTCTCTGCCTCTATTAGGACTGACGTTGATGAATGACAGAGATTACAGGACAGACTGCCGCTTAGCTTCATCACAGAATGAATGTAATCAAACACAGAGACACAGAGAGCATCGGGGGAACTTTACACTCTACAAGATGGAGGCGGGAGAGCTAACACAACGGATAGTGTCAGAGTGTGTGCGAGGAGGCCAGGGTTTTTACTTTTAGAATTTAATCAAGTTTCAACATGCAACTTGACTTCTATCTCTGCTGAACTCCAGAGGTTTCCCAACCTGTTAGGAGTTACCAGAAGAAGGCAGTCACAGAGATATGTTTTGGGAACACAGCTTATTAGAAGATTGGCTGTTGCGATTCAAAGAAAAGCTGTCTCTGTCCAGTGTCTGTCACCAGGGGCATTCCCAGACTTTTTTGACTGAGGTGGTCCAAGTTTACCTTGCGAGGCAGCTGGATTCGTAAGATCACGCGAGAATCTACTACCAACTACTGGTAGCTACGGGCATGGTGTTAGGTGTGACAACAGCGAGAAGTGTCCATGGAAGCAACTCGTCTCGAACAACCAATGGCGTCTCCTGAAGAGGTTAGCGTAGATACAGTGATAGCATCAGCAACATTTTATCAGAAATGGTAAGAATCTGTTCACTGAAAGAAGAGCAAAGAACAGAACTGAAGGCTTTTCTCAATGGAAATTATGTTCTCGCTCTTCTCCCAAGTGGCTTTGGCAAGAGTTTTTATCTGATTGGTAATGTTAGCCCATGTTAGATGTGATGTGTGTTCATCCAATCACCTGCCGAGTGTTTTTTGAAAGTGCCTGCCCTTTTCCAAACTGTTTCTGGGGTCGACTTCCCAGATGTTTCTGTGTGACAAACCATCTGGCGTGCCCAAGTGGGGCACTGACTTATGCAGGGGTGGCATGAACCACGCATGCACCTACAGTATGTGGGTGCACAAGCACATGTGCACATTAATGCACCATTTCTCATATCAACTTTAATTACTGACATTACAGTATCTTACAGTTTCTTACCATCTTAGAGGATTTGGAATCCCCCCACTCAAGTTTCAGAAAACAGGGGCCCCAAAACAACATTTTGCATCAGGGCCTCAAAAAGCTAGACTGTCAACAACACATGCTCCCTCTTAAGAAAGCTCTTGTTGGCAACGAACGCAGCTTTGCAAAAGTAAGTTATTTGGAGAGTTTTGTCCAAATACAGCAAATGGATGAATGAATAATCAAACTTGATTGCTCTTAAATCACCCTTGATAATGTGCAGACTAATTTATATCCCCACTCAGTTTGAAGCCGTGGAAAATCAAGCTGCATTCATGCAAAACACTTTGTTTACAGGCTTTAATGTGGCTGACTTCATAGAAATGAATGAAAAAATGAAGAGTAGAAGAGAAGATTTCATGTTCTCCATAGAACAGTATATTATATAGGTAACATGTTGTTGCTTGTACACAAGAAGCTCACATATAAAAAGTTTCCACGTACTGATTTTCCAAACCATTGCTATTGAATATTTATATGTTCTCTACTTTTATCTATAAATCTACGATCTTCATCGTCATTTAGTTTTATGTTGAGGTTATACTCAAGTTAAACACATGCTGGCTGGTGATGAATTTATGTACACTGAATGTAAACCTGCCACTGTTCCAATTAGCTTATCACAAGAATCTGCACAGTTCACTTACTAAAGGTTCATTGCTCATGACTGACAGCATATTAATATACAAAGAACTCCACCAGTGTCAGCAGTTATGTAGTTTAACAGCTCAGGTAAACCATAAAGGGAAATCACCACAAGACTAACATTTCAAACGTGGATTAGCAAGTCAGTTATCTAAATAACGAGGGATCTGGATAACTGATTAATTTCCAAATGAGTTTAATCTACATCGAGGACAGATGACAAATGGCCTGGGATTTGGATAAATGAACAAACATTTTTAATTAGGATGTAAAACTCTGTTTGTGATCACAGAGTTCATTTAAACAGAGATGCTGGAATTCATGTATATGCAAAACAGTTTAATTATTTCAATCTGTCACTTTTCCAATGCTTGCTAATAATTGAAAAAAAAAAATCACAAAATAAATTAAAAAACTGACACTGGAGAAGAAAAGACTGTGTGCATAACACGGTCATTACACTGTCACAAACATGAAGGCATCTTTATGAATGTTTATGACAAGGGTTGTTATGTTGTCAGTAAGAGTCATTCGGTCAATTATATAATTTTTAATGCAAACTTGACATTGTTACACTGTCATAACCATGTCATGACACCTGTCATGAAAATGAGTCTTTATAATGGTTTATGACAGGTGTCATTATGTCGTCATGAAGTCTCATTTGGTCAATTATAGAATATTTAATGCAAACTTGACATTGTTTGAGATGATTTTATGTCAACTTGACATTAATCAAGCCCATAATGTCACTGTTATGACAACCTGACATTAACCAAGATAAAAATGTCTTTGCCATGACAACTTAACATTATCAGACTTATAGAAACAGTTTAGCTTTGTGTTTTAACATGACATTATACTGTCATATGTGGTTGGTTTTGACACTGGTCTTCATGAGGCCGTTATAAATGTGTCAAGAATATTTTCATTGATCTCAAGTAAAGTGGAACAGTTTGGACTTGTCATAAAGATGCCATTAAGTTTTATTACAAATGCTTTTATAATGTCATGAAAAATTTCCTGGACTTCAAGTAAAACGGAAACATTTGAACTCATCATAAAATGTTGTTAAATGTTATAACGCTTGTTAATTGAATATTGTCATAGCAACAAAGTTAACGATGTAAACTTTGCACTAAAGATGACATAATTGACTGAATGACACTTAAAGTCATAAACATGAGATATGTTCATATTCATGAGAGGTGTCATGACACAGTTATGACAGGTGTAATCACAGTCTTATGCACACTAAGATCACTGGCCAGCAGTATATAAAAATATTCCAACTATTACTACTATTATCTACTACTACTATCTTATAAAACAGGTTTTGATGGTGCTAAGATTAATTTACTTGCAATGCAGCTTTACTTATTTAAAGTATTTTAATGTCATCTGAAGTTATTTTTCTCAAAAAAGAAAATCCTTGAAACAAGCTGTTTTACACATGAAACACATGATTCATCCTTCCTTTCAGTATAGATATAGCCACTAAACTATATTTAGATAAAGTTGTGGGTGATGTGATGACATCAAGACTTCTTATCCTGTAGAAGAAAGTGATTTGGCGTAATGATGCTGGGGCTGTGAAGGGCCCAGAGAGAGTTAGTGGATCTTTAACTTAAGCTCATTACAGTTGTCCAAACAGAAGCTCAGAATAATTTGG
>JAJHUR010091896.1:1812-37232 GCA_027495735.1 Lutjanus campechanus | reverse complement strand
TCAGCTGTGTAGCTTGGGGCCAGACGCAGACGGGCTTTAAAAGTGATCAGTAAAATCTTAAAATCAATTCTAAAGCACACGGGGAGCCAGCTGAGGTAAGTAAGAGGTAAGTGTTTATCCAAATAGTCGTTATTTTCAGCCCGACAACTCATAGTTTAGATGTCAAACTCAGTGAAACTTTTTACCGTCCAGTTTTTTAAATGTTCTACAAAGAATCACCAGCAAATCTATTTCTTGAACAAATTATCAATCTTTCTTTACACCTACAAGGAACGAGGTAAGCTTGTTACGTAACAGGAGCGGCCGTAGAGCAGTCAGCTCTGCCATTGTTCTCTTTGACTGTTTTCTAACACTGCAGCGATACACTCAACATAATGCATTAAATTTTCACTGTATTTGTATTGATCTGAGCTGCAGGGAGGGGAGAACGAATGAGGGTGTTCCAGGACCATGTCCAAGAAACGGCAGCTGTGAACACACACACACACACAAAAACAGACATCACAGACACAATCACAAAAACACACAGAGCCTCACGCAAACACGGCGTAAGTGGGAACACACACATGCACCGACTGCAGCATATACACATTCATATGGTGTGTGAGCGCACAGATGAGTGTGTAAACACATACTTGCTTATACATACACCCACACACATTGCAAATCTACCCCTGTTCATGCGGGCGCACGTACGCTCATATTGGGGCGAATATGAAATGAGCATGTGTAATTACATGGCAAACGGCGTAATGATCTGATGTTTAAATATTTCAACAGTTTTGTGTTGCACCGGCACCCTGGCAATCCATTCTCAGGGACAGGCTCGGAGGCAGCAACACGAGACGCATGAGAGTGAGTGTGCGCTCCCAACACGTGAGCGAGCTGTCCAGCCCGAAATATTCATGACCAGCGCATTGCTCAAGGCCCCGAGAAGACAGAGCAGAGAAAACCCACAGAAAAACACATCATAAATCAGGGGAAAGAGACGGATGGAGCAGGACGGAGAGCCTTTCGCCTCGAACTCTGAAGATCAAAACGAAGAAGAATTACTTTATTATTTATTAATCCTCAAGGGGGAAATTAAATTATTTCATCCCATTACGCAGTTGACACACACACACAGGCCAAAAATACAGTCATGCACACACAGGACCCATAAACAAATGAGGGGACAGATGCAGTTTGGAGTTGTGGTGTCAGGAGGTGAACTGTCTCCTGTCAAGTTACTCATCCACACTCCGCACTGTGGTCTGGGCTGAACTTCAACCAGCTGCTCTCCAGTTCTCAAGCCAAGCCCCCACATATACTGAGGCTGCATTCACACCCGACCTGTTTGGTTCAGTTAATTTGAACCCTGATGCATTCGCCAGGTCAGAGCGCAAACTTGTTAATCTGATTTTCTCTGGAGACTCCTGTTTTTCATTAACTTCTCCCTGCTTCCTCCTGTGATCTCAATTCTCCTGCAATCCTCGCAATTTATGACAAATTTTCACACCTTTTTTTAAAATCCCTTTTCATTATCACAACCTGTTTCTGACACCGTGCAGCGTGTTTTCACTTTGAGAAAAAGTGCTAACTAGAACAGTAAAGGGTTCTTCGGCGTATCCCCACAGGAGAACCTTTTCTAAACTTTTCACTTCGAACCCCATCAGAGGGGTCAACCTAGAACCCAACATAAAGGTTTATACCTACAACCACCTGTGAAAGGTTTCACCCAGAACCCCCTCCAAGAGGTTCTATAGAGAACCCTTCTATGGCGTAATGGTTCCACCTAGAAAGCCGTCACAAGGTTTTATCCAGGACCTTTCAACCCCCTAAGGGCGCTGACAAGAATCCACCCAGGAGGTTCTAACAAGAACCCTTATTATGATAAAGGTTAAATCTACAAAAATCTACAAAGAACCCTTTTATATCCCACAGGATTTAGCTAGAACCCATCCAGGGGATTCTACTGAGAACCCTTTTATATCAAAAGAGTTTAAAATAGAACCCACCCATAGGGTTCTACTGAAAACCCAAGTGGCCAAGTAATATCCAACCTGCAGAACCAGATCACAATTTTTTGAAAGAAGAAAACAGTTTTATAATAAAGTACTGTGGTGCTGCAGAGATGCTTTAGCCTAAAAATCTCTTGTTTGGTACATATTCCAACAAATATCACATCATCATCATTTTAATTGTTTTTTTCCCATAAGAATGACAATTATGAAGCAAAAACTAATCATCACTAATCATTTCTACTAATCATATTGCATATCACAGTTTGAGTCAAAATAATCACCATATGACTTTTTTTTTTTTACCATATCATGCAGCCATAATTATAATGGTTAAAACTTATTTAAAAACTTAATTTTCTTTGAGATACCATTATGCAAACAATACTGTTTTAGATATATTACTTCTGAGGACATAATACTGTATATTATAGATTTTCAGTAAACCACTTTTTGTGTGTTTTTATTGTCTTTCACCACCTTTATATGTCGGTTAAATGTAATGCTGTAGCTAAGAGATGACTATTAAAACTCAGGATAAAGACTGGATGTAGTGAGAGATGAGGAAACAAATGTCTTCTTGTCACAAGAAATAGTTACTGCAATAGATTGTAAAATCTGTTGGGTTTACATTTCTGTTTGTGCACATATTAAACAAATGAGATGCAACTGTAAGAGGTGCTGCTGGGCCGCTTTTTCAAGAGTTTGACCGGGCCGTGCGAGCTGTTTCTTTATGCTAAGCTAACTGCCTTAACACTAAGCACAGACAACATCACGTGAAAATAGCAAACTATTTTAATCAAATCAAACACTTTCAAAGAATAAGTGGAACAGGAACACAATGGATCGTTACCATGGAAAATGAAAGCCTGTACCAAACTTTCATGACAATCCATCCAAGTATTGTTGAGACACTGCAAAACCACAAATGTTAACCTAAATAAAAAGCCAGGAGTGGAAGGAATCAAACTCCTCTCACAGGGCTGCTTGGTTATAGAATCACCAACGGAGCTCTTGGGACCGTGGCCACAAACACAGTCATCGTTTGGAAATGACAACTGTGTTTCTGAACTGTGAGTGAATTAGTCATTACGTGTGTAATGAATATCGGGACAGAAGGGTAAAGCAAGAGCAGAGGGAATCACCTCACTCCTGCCATTGTCATGATGGCGGTGAAAAATGCCTGTAACCATAGTTACGTTATGGCCTCTGCAACAACAGTTTACACACCGTTGTGGGCTTCTTGTGTACCATTAAAGTCTAATAAACTGAAAATCCAAGAGGATGTTGTTTCCTGGTGCATTTGAGTCATGCTGTTGACACACTAACCTACTACCTGCGCTGATTAATGTGCTCCTTTCTCAGTGCGGTGGTGTGGAATGTGGGTCAATGGATGTGAACGTGCGACCAGCCCACCTGGGGCGTGAAATAGATCCAGATATAGTGATGACGAATTCTGGGATTTTTTTCGCACCTACACTTTATTCTAGATATATACGTAGCCGCATTATTGAGCTATGTAGAGAGAGGCACAGTTAAGAAAGAGAAGATCCTATATTTCAGATGCTCAGAGGGATATTTTGAGTCAGTTATATCAGTTATAAGAATACTGGGACGCTGAATGAGGCCACTAGTTTGATGGCAGAGAACTTAAAACATATACGACTCTATATTTTTTTATTGAGGTTGTTACGATTCTCCAAGTCCACGATTGGACATGACTTTTGATTTCAAACTCACGATTCTGTCACTTGCATTTTCAAATTCTTCTTTAAAAAGGCAGTCTAAATCAGTGGTTAGCAACCAATTTTCCTTGGAGCCCCCCCACTTATATCTAAAGAAAGCTGAGCCCTTCGAGCCAGCACACACACACACACACACACACACGCGCATATACACCAAAAGAATAAATGACTCATTCCAAAGCTTTACTCTCCAAAATAAACATTATTAAATTGTTTCTATTCTTAGAACCGTTTGTATCTTTTCTAGTGTAAGCTTAACATTTTTTCTTTTCACAGCCCAACAGAGTAGCTTCTACACACTCGTCCTTACCAAAAGAGTAATAATGATTCATTATTACAGAGCTTGAGAGGTCACAGAGATGTGGCCTTTTAAGTAGCCTACTATGTTTAAATTGAGGACAAAGAATGCATCTTTTTAAATAGTTCTGTACATAGACTTTTGTATAAATTGTGATTTTAGTTAACACATGCAAATCTAACTTTGAGGACCTCAGAGCAGACAAAGTCTTGCGGACCTCCTGTGATTTCTGATGCTCCCCTGAGGGGGCCCGGACCCCAGGGTGGAAGCCAATGCTCTATATGATATCAAGTATGGTATAACCGCTGGTAAGCTATGTTGTGTTGTCTTTGTAGTGTGTTTTTTCTTTGGACATGCACCCAATGTAAACAGGAGTGGAGAGGAAAAGAAAATACTTTGAGAATCACAGATTTTACCTTTGTTTTTGATCACTGAAACTGAAAGCTAATTCAATCAATTTTTGATTTAATACTGAAATTGTGGCACCTGCATTCTTCATATGAACAACTGACCAATTAATTACGTGTTATGTGAAAAGTGACTTTTGTGGCGATGAACACGGAGAATTATTAAAGCTTTATAACGACTCTGCAGTTCCACTCAGCTCTACAAGGTGTTTTAGCATCTTTCAGCTCACTGTTTTAGTTTCCTGGTCTGCGACTTTGCTCTCTCACAGTTCTCACTAACCTTTATTCTAGCTACAACAGGCAGCTGTTTGTGACTAGCTGGTGACCTTAGTGGAGCTTTTAGCTAGCCTGGGAACCAGACGAATCTGCAATTTCAGACAGATTTCCAGCCATCTTTAATCTCGTTGGGACATTCACAACCGGGGAAGGTTTCATACAAAACAACCAACATGGCCGCAAGAGGGAGGTCGGGCATCAGAGAGGCAGTGGGGAGTAACGGCATGTAGAGTTTTTTTTTTTTAAGATGGCGCCGCTCTGCTGCCGACACGGAGGAGAGGTCCCGCTGTCTGGCTTGATGCAGCATTTTGTCTTTATGCGAGAGAAATTTCTCCAAAGGGAGACAAATAAAGTAACCTTAACCTTAAGTCAGAATATTTTCACACCTGACTCTGTGAATTAAGGCTTTTTTGAGTTGGAGATTGTTGGAACAGCGGAGAGATTAACTGAGACGGTTTCGGTGAGTTTATTTTGTTTCTGTTTAGTTTGAATGAAGTGTGTGTTGCGATTATCTGTGAGGAAAAATTGTCGCTTCTGTCAATGGAGTTTCGTGGCTTTGAGGAGAGTGATATAACAGCTGTTTTAGCTTGAACAAAATGTATCTTACTCTTTAACAAAAAAGATCAATCTCTGTAGGGATCCTTTCCATAAAGCTGTCAGACACTTAGATTAACAATCTGAGCCTGTCAGTGGCAAAAAGCACTTTTAATGGATGACAGGCACAATTGTCCTCAAGAATTACATTATGTTATAGCCTGTTTCACCGCCCATTTCATGACATTACCTAATTTGTAGTCGGTTGTTTGTTGGTTGGTTGCAACCGTATTTTAGTGTTTAGTCACAAACTTCTTTAATCTGCTCACCTTGCTTATTTCACTTCTTCATCTTCCTCCCCACCTGAAACACAGCAACACGTCTACATGTTACTGCACACACACCGCCTTGCTCTGTTCCTCTCTCCCTGAACAGTTTGTGTCTCATCTGTTAACGTTCTTCATCAGCAGGATGTTTAATAAAATCTCTTAAAAATCAAGTCACATATTGGGTTTTCCTACTATGAGTCAGTTTTCTTAGCAGCAGGAGAGCTTCATGTTGAGGAGAATTGTTGTTAATAAAATGAGCCTATTAAAATGATCAAAACCAGCATGGTACTGAATAGGGTTGATTTGTTAAAATTTTCCAACCAGCCATTGTCAGCCCATCAATCAGCAATTGGCATCTCACCTCGTCCTGTCCTCTCCAGTCTCAAGGAGTTGTGTGCGAGCGGCGAATTCATTGTATATAATATACACAATAAACTCACAACGTGTCAATTTAAATATTCTCACACCTATTTTCCTTTTAAAACAGAGGAACACAACCTTACACCTTCTGAATTTACGTTTCTCTCTTCTACTCAACTAAAACAAGCTTAACTGGCTCGTTAACTCCTCTTAAAAACTCACTTCATTCAAACTCGACAGAAAAACATGTAAAACTCTTCAACACGTCTTTGTTAGTCTGTCCACTTTTCCACCAACAACCACCAGTTCTGGTTTGGTCAAATGAAATCCTTAATTCACCATGTAAAAAGAGTGCAAAAAATCGGGCCGTGCAGGACGTTAACCTCTCACTCCTCACTCAGCTCTGCACACTCCTGGTCCAGCTGAGCGGGTGTGTACTGTGCCGCTGGATGAAAGCGCAGCAGGTGCAGCAGCTGTGACTCTGCAGACCATTTCATTAACAAAATAAAACAACAAATACCGGCCGCAAAACTCAGCCAAAAAAATAAAAAAACAATGAGAGATTCAGCCCATCGTTGATAGGCAACATATGCGTCTAATCGCCCGACTCTAATAACGAATTACATTGGCACCAACCATGTGCACTTAGAAAACAACTGCATAAGTAGACAAGTAGACATATACAATAACAGGAGACTCTTTTAGTGTTTCTCTTCTCTTGAGAATTGGTGATACCAGGCTAGAATTTAGCAGCTTGAGAACCACATATTTCCCTCAGGAGTTGGTGGAGACCAAAACAGAGCTCAAAGGAGAGTGAACGTTGGACTTAAGGTTTTGTCACAGCCCATCTTATGGTTACTCGGGGTTGGTGATGTTTTCAGTTTGCTGGAGCCTTGCTGCCTCCAGTCGGATCAACTCTCATTTACCTGAACACAGATGGTGGTGGACAGTTCCTGAAGGGAAGCACTGTCACAGTCTCTCCTACAACTTAAATTAGCAGATTTTCTTTGTTAAACTGACTTGACTGAACAAACTGAACAAAATCACAGACGACATCAAGAATCCTTTAGAGACTATTAACACAAGAACATCGTGACACAGATGCAAGAAGACAGACAAGAAAACATTTGTTACACAGCTGATCTCTTTTCAGAACTGACCAGAAATAAGCACCGATGTTGTCAAAGAAGACGACCTTGGTAAGAAACCAAAAGAGGAGATTAAATGTGTTAAGACAGGCAAGACACCTGCAGGTGACCACATGCCACCTGATGTACTAAAAGCAGACAAAATCCCACTGCACATGTCCCACATACGCTCCTTAATGATACCTGGGCCTTCAGAGGAGGAAGCCATCTAAGAAGGGACCATCCTGCTACATTTCCCATGACAGCAACAAAGGTGAACACAGGAACTGCTAAGGAGCGATGTTTCTAATTAATCCAAGCAAAATCCTGAACAGAATAATGAGTGTGCTGCATAGAAAAGTGCAGACATGGCCGATGATTTCAGCAAGAGGGCTTCTTGTACAGACGATGTTAGTTAATAACTTTCTGAATAAAGGCATGGTCACAATTAAGGAATTACAGATGTGCATGATTGATGATTGGTAACTATATGATCATCCCCAGTACGAATGAAGGTAAGTGACCATCACCTGTCGAGGCGAGCGCACACAGTCAACCACACTCGCTTCTTTGCTGCTGGCTGAGGCTGTGACTTCTCCAGTCAAAGTTTACCAAAGTTGAACTCCACACGAAGGGAAGGTGGAAAATAGTGTCACTATGCCTTAACTGGTCACCTGTTCAACCAACTGCTCTCACCAAATGGTGTACGAACGACACACCAATGTCGTCTTTTTTGCTTCACACAGAGACAACTCTCATTTAATGCACAACGCTAAATTACACGAAAAAAGCTTAAAAAACATTAAATGACAAGATAAAGACCCTGCGGAGATCAGTGCTACAAATGAATACATGATTCAAACCAAATATGGGTTCTGGTTCATCTTAAGAATTAATTTTGTTTAAAAGGTCATCTTCAGTGAGGAAAAAATCAAAAACATTTTATCTAAACATTTAAAACTTGCACAAATCTCAGAAATCTTCCACACGTGTAAGCTTTTGGCAAGCAAAAATATGTATACAATGATATATTTCTGAAAAGATATATAGATTTCAGTTTTAATATTTTACTAAAGAGCACAGACCGCTCTATCATTGAGGAGAAAAGGGTAAAAAGAAAATTAATTGACATGTCAGAATAAAAAGCTGGATTCTCTTTTCACGTCTGAGTCACGCCATACCATGTGCTCTCAAGAAGCTTATTCAGACATCCATTTCTCGCCAGCTTTCCAAGGGCCACTTTCATAGAGAGATCAACATAATACACATACTTGTTGCCATGGCAACGTGGATCAAGAACTGAAGTCATACAGGGATGCATACGAAGTTGCTTTTTGCACATTATGTGTTCGGTACTGTATGTGCACAAAATTGGGATCCTTATGGAACGCTGATCCGGTTTTCAACACAAGTAGAGTCAGTTCAACCGGGTAAAGCAACCGTAAATCCTTTACCGAGCAAAATGTAGAAACGTAGATGACAAGAGAGTGCAGAAGGGTTTGTTCTCAAGAGCACAACTGTTGAGTTAGAAATTAGAAAGGAAGAGAAAAAAAACAGAGGAATTATCACACAATTAACACAAACCCACACAGTTTAGACCCTGGAAAGCCCTGTCACTGAGGCTGATTGAGTTGACGTCTACTCTTCCGTCTGACGCAAACAGAAAAAGAATAAAATTTCTTCTAGAGGACTCCGGGGAGGCGGAGAGGAGAAAACACAATTAGGAGACATACCCAAATTGGACTGCAAAATGTTGTTGTGGCCCAAAATACAAGCAGGTGGCATCAATGCCGCCTGAACTGCCATGTCATTTCCCTGAGGTCCTTAGAGGAGATTACATATCCTTGAATCATTAGAAGATATAATTTGATAGGCTGTTTTATTTCCTCCATATCAAACAATAAGACTCTAAAGTGACACAAATTTAGATTTTGTTTTACTGTCAGTGTTCTCAATTCTTCCTTGAAGTGTTTCTTATTGTATATCTCACTGCTGCACTGTTCTAAGTGTATTTCCTTGAACATTAAATCTCCAGACGTTGGTCACTAGTGGCTTCGTGTTTTCATACCTCCTGTGTGCGAGTGCTCTCGCCAGACTCTGTTAACAGTTTGATCGGGGTAGAGCGCTGAGACACGGATCCATCGTCATCGCGGTCCTCCTCTGAGTCGTCCTCGGATGTGCTGCTGATGGCCTCCTCACTCGGGGGAGGAGGCGCGCTGGCTGCAGTCTTCCTCTGGAGCAGCGTCTCCTCCTTACTGCTCTTGTTGCTGCAAAGATCCACAAACAGTCACACAGATTAACATGTGCATAAACACAATGGCAGGTAAATTGGCACGCAATTAGCTGGCATATATAGAGATGGGTATTGAGTGTTGGTACTAAGCCCGTTTTCCAAAGTGTTCCTGAGCCCATGTAATATCCTTTATACAATTATGTGTGTTCTTGATACAGATTTTCCTGCAGTGCTGCCTGAGGGGTCAAAGGTCACAGGAATTCAGCCGTTCCCCTTGGCTGCGGATATTTCCCCAGGTTCTCTGAATCTTTTAATGACATTATGGATTGTAGATGGTGAAATCTGTAAATTTCTGCAGTTTTGTGTTGAGAAACGTTCTTAAACTGTCAGCTTATTCGCCCACACAGTTTTCATAGTGTCGAACCTCTCCCCATCCGTGCTTGTGAAGGACTGAGCCTTGTGAGGATTCCCCTTTAATAACCATTCCCAGCACAATCACCTGTTATCAATTAACCTGTTTACCCGTGAAATTTTCCAAACTGGTGTTTTTTGAGCTTTCCACAACTTTCCAAGTCGTTTGCTGCCGCTGTCGCAGCTTTTTTTAGTAAGTGCTGCAGGCATCAAATTCAGAATGAGTGTATACTTACACACATCTTTGTACTGTATTCAACCCAATGCAACTAGAAAAGTATTTGCAAATCACTGCATTCTGTTTTTATTTACTTTTTTTACACAACCACCCACACTTTTTTGGAATTGGGGATGTATTTTTGAGGGACAGGGAGACAATATTTCTTCCTGTTGCATTTAATGTTGCTTGAAATATGAACAATGTGGTTTGACTGTAACTGAAGTTACACCTTAAAAAACAAGAGCATCTCCAGGGATTCCCGGGATTGTGTGCTTCCGTACCCTGGATTGAAAATGTCTAATTTTTAGGAAAAATTTTCCTTATTATTATTATTATTAATCCCTAGTAGTCATATTTTAATTATTTCACTTATGCTAATGAGTTTTGGTGACAGAATAACATCAGTGGTATAAGCTGGAAAATACGGTTTAATCTGGATAGTCTAAGTTCATCCACTGCTCCTGAAAAAAGTCACTAGAGACTGTTTAAGCTCCCGGTAATGACGATTCCTGGGTGCTTCTGCTTGGAGATTCACCAGGCAGGGCCAGAAAATAAGTGACATGACCCTTTTCTGGTTTAATACAGTAGACACTGAGTGATTTTAAATTCTTATTTGTTTTTTATTTTTATTTTTATGATATTTTGTGGAAGCTAAAGGGGATCCACATTAAGAACAAGCATCAAAGGTAAACAGTGAAGCAGTAGAGAACATTTGAGCGGTCAGGTGGAGTGTAGTAGTCACGCTGTGCTGGATTAATGTGAAAACAATTATGAGTCACACGAGGCTTCTAACCAGGGAGAAGCTCTGCATTAAGCTATTTTCTAACAGTATGAGTGTGCAGGAGTGATAATTGTAAAAAAAACATATGCACACACAGAGTTGTGTTCCAAACAAAGACAGGAAAAAGGACAGAGTTGTTTTTGGTTACCTGAGAACACAGCGTCAGATAAAGCTGTGCATGAGGGCAAAGTGACATGGGAATTAAAACAGAAAACATCACATGAATTTGTAAAATGCACTCACCCCAGCACTGATTTTCCTGTTTCCTCTGGCTTGCGAACTGTGAAGGGGCTTGGATCCACTCCTACTGTCTTGGGCATAAATTCCCTTTATGAACACAAATCAGAATGAAACCCATTAGCTGACACCCTGCAGTACCATCACAATAATAACTGATGAGTGTTTGATACTCCATCTACCAGAGGTGTTTCTCATCTCATCAGCTGAATGTAGGACGGCTTGGCAGCACTGACACAAATTAATTTTATCAGTGTTTCAGCAACAGCTTCAACACTGTAGAAAGCTTGCATCTTGTATCTTGCACTGGTGTCAAGATTTGGAGTAGAGCTGCAGCTAACAATTATTTTCATTACTGATTAATCTGTCAAACCTTTTCTCAATGAATCAATTAGTTGTTTGGTCCATAAAATGTCAGAAAATGATAAAAAAAACACACAATCCAAAGATATTCAAGCAGAGCTCAGCTGTCAATGATGTCGTTTATAGCATCAAATAACAAATTAAAATAAACCTCACCAGAAAAATGAAAACAGAACAAACATAAGCATGATAAGGACTTTGGAACTTTTGGATATTTTCGTTTTTTTGTTGTTTTACCTCCTTTTAAAAATTGTTTTAAGTTATGATATAATGTTTACTTGCACTACTCTTAGCAGGGGAAGAGTAGTCGCTACCTTGGTACTGACTAATGGGGATCCAAGTAAATAAATAAATAACTACATAAAATGAGAGAAATCATCTGTAGAAAAAAATTTATCTGACTTGTATTTTTGATGTTTTGCTGTTTTAATGTCCTATACACTAAAACGGAGGAGGCTGGATTTATGACCAGTACTGCAACCAGCCACCAGGAGGCAATATATATATATATATATATATATATATATATATATATATATATGTATATACAGTATATATATATGTCAGTTGTGCTTTCACCTTGCGGAGTTGGTCATGGCGATGCAGAATGTGTCGTCAAACGAGGTCAGTTCATAAGGTCTGAAGAATTCTGTGTAGATGTCAGTACCCTCATCGAAGCGATTCACTCGCTTCACTTTGACCTTCTTCATGGTCTCCTCACAGGGGACTGCATCCAAACAGGAGCACACAAATGGAGCCACACGCAAACACACAGAAAAAAACCCCCCAAAAAACAAGACATTAATACACATATTTTAAGGACCAGTTAGACTGGACAATTCAGTGGCATCTAGTGGTGACATTGCAGACTGCAACCAACTAAATACTACTCGCCTCACCCTGCCCCTTCTAAGCGTAGAGGAGAAAGTACGATGGCTGTAAACCTTGCAAAATGTGCTTAAGGCCCTCTCTAGAGCCAGTGTTTGGTTGTCCCTTCTGGGCTACTATAGAAACACTGCGGTTCAACATGGCGGACTCCATGAAAGAAGACTCATGCCCTCTGTAGATATAAATGGCAAATTTTTATGAAAAGTAACAAAAACGCAACAATTCTTATTTTCAGGTGATTATACACTAATGAAAACATACTTCTGAATATTATATTTAATTTCTGCCCTATTCTGCCAAAAGATGCCCCTAAATCTCACACACTGGACCTTTAAACTATAAATATGGTGATATCTTGAGAATGAAAAAAAAACAAAAATAAAATTTAATATTTAACTCACAAGTACTCGCTAACAAACCAAACTTTCAGCCGTAACCACTCCAACAAACATAGTGTTTGCTCTTCTTTCGGTGATGTTTACAAAAAGCTACAGTGCCCAACGAATAATCAGATGGTTTGTCTGTTTTTGGGGATTTGTTGACAAGAAAAAATAAAGAAAATCTGCCGCCTTTTCCCTTAAAAATG
The DNA here is from genome assembly GCA_027495735.1 of Lutjanus campechanus. Lineage (NCBI taxonomy): Eukaryota > Metazoa > Chordata > Actinopteri > Lutjaniformes > Lutjanidae > Lutjanus > Lutjanus campechanus. Next base: position 24,437 of record JAJHUR010091896.1, on the reverse strand, counting down.
CTTGCAATGGCATTTGAGAGATTAACCCCAGAAAATAATAACAATGAATATATTTTTCCATACATTGGGTTCCTGTGATTTTCTTTCTCAGAAAAACACTTTCCTCAAGGTGATCAATAACGGACTTGGACAATTTTTTGCCCTGAGCCTTTATGGAAATAGGTACACCATAAATTATAAACATATTAAACTGTTGTCACTTGCTGCAACTATTTTTTGTTTTTAGTGATAAATAAGGTATACAGTTTCAGAAAATGCATTAAAGTATATATTCTTTTCTCTCTTTTGTTATTTTCTCCCTTTATTTTGTTTAATTAGGCACATGAGAGTGGAGGGACGGGATCGGGGATATGAGGATTTTCAGCATACTCTGTTATGTTTGCAGGTTTACCTGTTGGTTCTGGTTATTGTAAACTTTGGAAATAAAAAAGATGTTTGAAAAAATACTTGCAATTGCAAGATGGGCTACTGACTCCCCTCTACTTTTCATGAAGTCATCAAGGCATTAATCTGTAGCAGATAAATCTCTGCTACATTTTATGGATGTATTATTATATCGTATTGAAGAGATACCTTCATCATAGGCCACTGGGAGGTAGGACAGGATCCCCTCTGACCACCACAGAGTGTAGCTGGGAACAGACAAGATACAGAAATGTGTTAAAACCTCCCAGAAAATGTTCCACTGACTGATGTGTTTTCAGCAGCACTGCGTTGTCTCTGCTGGGACGTAACATAACCTAGATATGAAAATTGAGTTGGACCACCTACTGTAAAACTCCCGAATACATCAGCCTTTTCTTTAATATGACCAATTTGAGTGAATGCATTCATTATGATTTAGTGTGTGATGTTCTACTTAGGTAAGTTTGAGAGCAAAAGCGCAGTGTGTGGCTGCTGAACTGAATTCAGCTCCAGTCATTCTAATTTCTCTGAATAAAGGCTGACCTACCTTGGCCCACTGTGGCTGCACAAACTAGTGGCATGTAGCTGAGCAACTGGGTTTACATTTTATGTAAGCATGAAGACAATGGGGAGCAAACAACTTGCATACTAGTATGCTTCCACAAACATGCACACACAAATGACAAGGATGGAACGACTGTGAAAACTAATGAAATACAAAAACCAGCACTGAATCATGAGTAAGGACACGAAGTAACAAACCAAACAAAACAACAACTTGGACAGAAAGCAGCCACACAAATAGTATTCAAATACATATCTGTATGAATTTTGCAAGTGTATTTCTATAGTCAGATGTGAGTATGGTCTTCTCAGGTTTGTGCCTGTTGTTGTGTGTTTTTTACTGTACAAGTGTGTGTGTTTACCTGCGTCTGTCTTGGGGCAGGGCCATGGTGTTCCTCTGATGCAGGTAAAAGTCTGTGGGCAGCTCCCACAGGTGCGGCTTGGACTCTGATGGCTGGTAGACTTGGAGAAACAGGTTGATGGCATCCTGTCGGTCAGCATCTGGAGGAGCAAGGTGGACAAATTAAAAAAACACACACAAAAACCAAAATATTATGAAAAATAAAGGCACAACACATGGTTTAATATACAAAAGAGTTATTGATAAGACTAAAATGAGGTAAGAAAGCTAACCAAGAGAGAAGGTCATAACATTAGGGGCCCTATTTAAATTATCTACACGGTCTAAAGTGCATTTAGGTTCAACTCCACTTTTGCTAGTTAAAGTTGGGTGACATAGTCTGAAGCAAGAGACGCTGTGTGCGCATTTGCATACAATTCGAGGCACCAAAGCATGACTGCTGTGACGTTACTGTATTTATATGTTAGTTACTGAAAGCAGCCTCTCTAATCATTTAAGTATACTGTTAAACAAAACAAAAATACATCAATACTGCGCACATTAAAGAAATAAGGTGGAAAGACTGCACTCCCCGATGGTTTAATGATTAAGGACAAAGGAAACAGAGGAAATCCTTTTTTAGACAGCTCTGATCGAAGTTAGAGCTTATCAGGAGGACGTCTGCTTTGCTCGAAACAGTGGCGGATTTAAACATCAGTGAAGTTACGGATGCTGTGCGTAAATGCAGCGCCCTAGCAGCAGAGTGTATGCCTGTTGTGAACTCGCCTATGTTAATACATCTTACTGTCCGAATAGTGCATCCAAATAGCAGAAAAATACTACACTATTGACTATAGACCGGGTTTTTCTTGGTCAATGGCACAATCGCTTTCTGCTGCCTCAAGATAGCTATGCACCTGAGCACACCTCAAGACCCATGGGTGCACAGATGGGTGCAAGTACATTTGCTACCACACGATGTGCGCACTGGGTGACAAAATGACAACTACCACAGACATAAAACAGTGATGACGGCTGTGCTGTGCACCCCTTTGCGCCCGGTGTAAGATGGAACCTCAAATGTTTTTCAGCTAAATGAGCTTCATCAGGTTTATCAGCTTGGAGTTCTGCCACTGAAAACAAGTGAACCACATTTCTTCATAATAAGAACTCCAAGCACCCTTCACCAGCGACTAATGAGGAGAAAAGAGCAAAGGTGCCAATTAATGAATTACAGGTGAAGCTCGTCTCGCTCAACCATGTGCTCTCCTCACATGAACAGGAATCTTACCAGTAAAAACTCTCTGAACCCCCACATAACAGCATGTTTGGCTATGGGAGCGTGGTAAGATAATCCCTGTGAGTGTTTGTGTGCTCAGCGTGTGGCACGTGTTTCGCATGTTGCAGTTTGGTGCCATTTAATCCATCCCCCAACTGTGAAGCCCCGTGCATGCTGCTCCAACAGTCACATTAGATAATTAGAAACTAAATTGGCTCCTATTAAAGCCTGCTAGCAAGCATTTTCTCTGGGTAATTTTCAGCTTGAGATTCATTTGATACATCATCAGATAAGAGTTATGGACGATATGTGAATGTAATATACACGTGCAATGGAAGTCATTGACAAGAGGACTTGTCTCATGAGACGTCTTGGCGAGTAACTGAAATGAAACATTTAAAAGTCAGGTCTGTCCAGTTTCAGCGCCCACCGCCTCACGCCCACCTTCACAGGTCTCATCAAAACAAACACAAGAGGCTGCAAAGCATATGGCAGTGTGTACTGTATGTTTCTGTGCCCAATATGTGTTTATGAGTCAGAGAGAAGCTGTCAGAGTTCTTGGCAGAGATGGAAAACCATATGTCATTCAGTGAGAACTGAAGGATGGCTGCCATGTATGTTCTCATAAGCGTCAGAAAAATGCATCGCTGAGAAGAGACGTGGAGATGTCTGCCGTCTTTTGAATATAACGGAACTAGATGGCGCTCTGATGGAGCAATCACAGCTTTGTTTAATGCCATTTTATTGTTATGAAAATGGGTTTCCAATCATCTACTTTGTCTTGCATGCATGAGAAGTCTTGTGTATGTTCCGTCAAGATTCTCCTGGAGCTCTTTATTCATCGTCCATGTTTCAGCGCCATAAATACTTTCCATACAGGTTTTGGAAAGATCGATCTTGGTAGCTCTTGAGAGGTCTGATTGCCATATTGGATGTAACTTATTACGAGCACTCCCAGCCTGTCCTCTCCTTGTCAGAAAGTCTTTTCTGCTGCTGACCACATATGACCCTAGGTATTTTAAATCCTAGATGTCAGTGCCGTTCAGGGAGCGGATGGGTGGATGATCTGGGTCTTCGTTCAGAATCAGGCATTCTGTCTTCTTGGCATTTATGATTAGGCCCACTTTGGCTGATAACTCTTCAAGGGATATTAAAAGCTCTTGAGCCGAGGATAGGAGTTCAGATGTGATTCTGCGTAATCTTGGTCGGACAGCCACTTCTGGCTTTGACTACAATCTTTGTTTTAATTGGACAATTAAAGGTCAATTTAATGGTTAAAATACAATTTAGGAGAGAACGTGAAATTGCAGACTTTAATAGAGCAATACAAGACCAGATTTAGAGTGTTTCAATTTAGTAACATCAATTTTGACAGAGGGAAGTGGCTGAAGAGTTGTGAATAAATAGCTTGTCTCACAGGACATGAAAATGCAATCATGGGTAAATGTATGAAAATTGTTTCGGCCTGGTTAAAGGGCGGGTTGACAGCAGACACTAGCTGGCTCTCAGACTACTTGTTTATTTCTCTTTGACCTTACATGTTCTCCTCTGTTGCATTGCAGAGGCAAAACTCATTGTAGCAGCAGGGCAACAGTCATCTTGGTCAACCACTTAAAATCCAAAGACCTGATATAGGTCATGGCATTATTGAGTGTGCAGTTCAAGGAATATTGAGTGCTTGTGCGTATGATAGACCCTCTTCATGTGCGCAGCATTATATGAGCCTCTCTCACTTGACATTTCAGTCTGAATAAACAATCTGCTACTTTCCCGGTTCTGCTCTGCAACCAACCAATGATCCCATTTTTCATAACGAAGTGAATGACAAGAGTCGAAAAGCAAAGACACAGCAGGTCGACTCAGTAGGTCGAGGAGTGCAGCTCTATTACTCCTGGCTTAATACGCTGCACACAAATTTGCTCTTCATTTCTGGGGCAAACGCCAATCTTTGATGTGGAACAGTCACCAGTGTGTCGTGAAAACAGTTGTGTGCACCCATGCACATTTTCATTGGCACACTGTATCTAACTACAAACTCGGGTGTCATTTGTAATTATTAAAAATCTGAATTGCAGGCAGAGCAAGGCCACTTTATCAAGCACAGATTGGCAATTAGATCCTGTTTGCAAATTGCGTGAGAGAGGAAAATATAAATTCAGCCAACTTAAAAATTTCTCCAGATAATAATATCTGAAAACAAGTGTTTTCCAAATATCCCCGTTGACAATAAATTCAAGACTTTCTATTAAAAATGTTGCACATGTCATAGAAATGGCTTCGAATGTGCTGTCTTTACTGGTATCGACTGTCCTCAGGGAGCTATACTAGGTGTGACAGTGTGTGTGCTTTGCTATAGATGTTACATCACAGGCTGGATAAAGAAAAAGTTTGCACTTGGATGTACAGTATGATTTTGTATGACATACTGTTCAAGGTGTGTAAAGCAAACCCATGCAATGTGCTGGGTTACATAATCTACTTGCAATATTACAACAAAGCATTTTTAAAGATGGAGGAAGTGACCTTAAGTGGCAATATAGCACCGATCAGAGCTGACTTTACCTGTGAATGTGGTTAAATGTGCCATATTCTGTAAGAGCTTACCATGGAAAAACTACACGTCTTTGCATTCATGGCTATTGATTAATAGTTGTTTGTTTTAAAATGTCAGAAAATGGCGAAAAATGTCGATCACTGTTTCCCCAAACATATGACGTCCTCAAATGTCTTACTTTATTCACAACCCAAAGATATTCAGATTATTGTCAGAGAAGATTAAAGAAAACAAAAATATTCACCTTTAAGAAGCTGAAATCAGAGAATTTAGATTTTTTTTCTTAAAAAATGACTCAAAACAATTAATTGTTTCTCAAAATAGTTGGCGATTAATTTAATAAACGATTAATCGTCGCTTGCTCAACATGTTCTGCAGAATTTAAATAATAAGTTACATCAGCTCAAAGACCACAGAGCAGGGTCATGTGTTGAGTCAACTGTGGCTGAGCGCACCAGATGCGCAGTTATGCATCGTAATATAGGAGGGAAAGACACTCAGCTCATTGTTTCATTTATGTCATGAGTCCCAAATCTCAACTCCAAGTCGAGTCTCAAGTCCATTTGTGTGGTGACTTAATCCCAGCTGAGACCAAAGACTTTAAATGAGGCAAGTCGAAACTTGCAGCTTGCAATGCACCATCACGCAATGTTCTGAAAACCTGTCAGTTTACACTGCTGCGACCGGACAATCTCCATCAAGACGACGTTCTGTACTTCAGCTCTAACTCAGGCTTTTTTTTGTAGTTTGATATAATTTGTAGCATCAGAAAATATAAATGAATGTAGTGATCGTGAGTTACTGCTACATCTGCATTTCTAGTATTGATCAAATGGTGAAAACATAAAAGGTAAGTGCGGAGTGAGTCTGGCTGAGTGGACGGGGAGACAGAAAGAGACACCGTTGTGTCTAGAAGGGAATCCCAGACCCACAAAAAATCTCACGAGAATGATCATTTTTATCCAAACAGTGACCTTTCCCTCTCCCTAAACAAGTGCTGTCTGTACTTAAACCTGCTCTTATTTTAATCATAGCATTGTCACATTATAAAACATTATTAGTTTGAACAAGGTGCATAATGAAAAATCAATGCATACAGAGATTTGCAAATCAAGGGTTCTCTTCCAGACACAACAAAGAGACAGCATGCAGCTTTGGGTGATTAGGTAAGTAAGTGCTGGTAGAAAGAAAGCCAATTAATCTAATCTTATTCTTATTGTTTCACAGCAGTTCTCAGCAGAAATAAACACCTATGGCTACTGCAAAATGCCTGATGCCTGTGAGCTGATTGCCTGTTGAACCAGGTGACTTTCTGTAGCCAGTCAGTGGCAGTTTGACGAGTGGAGTTGTAGGCAGTGCAATCAGCCGGGTTGAGTTGAGTTCATACTGCTGCAACGTCTCACTGCAAAGTCCTAAAACGCTTTCGTCTTGTTGTGAATCTTTGGTCTGAACTGCGCTTTAAGTACAACTCAAGTCTCGGGCTTATGTGTCTATGATGGCCTTGAACATGAGGGTTCAAGTTTCACGGTGGTGTACCGGCAACATGGGGATGTAATATGGATGGATTTAGGAATAAAATGGGTGAAAACATGAGTGAGGCACAGTGCAGGTAAAAGGAAAATGTTATGCACTTGCATGTGTCTGTGCAACACACCTGAGAATGCATTGCTGTAGTATCGTGACAGTGTCTGCATGATGTCTTTAGAGTGCTGTGTCCAAGGAGCGATCTTGCGGTAGGTCTTGACCCTGTGGACGAGCTGGGAGCCGCCGTACTGCAGCGACAAAGTGTCTCCATGGTCCTCATACAGCTCCTCAAACAACCTGGGACACACACAGACACACACACATAACTAACCTTGGCCTTTTTTAAAATTTTGGTGACTTGGAGTTTAGGAGGTTGACATGAAAAAGTACACATGGACTTCAGTTCGCAAAGAGATACTATACAAATAAATATTCTCCCATGACTCCTCTCCCTATTTCAGTCACTACTAGGGCTACACAATTAATCACAATATTATTGACACTATCGCTATGTGGCCAAGTGCAATATCCAAATTGCAGAACCAGAGCCAAATCTCAATTTTTTGAAAAAGGAAAAATGTGTGAGAAAACAGGATTATAATGAGGTACTGTGGTGCTGAAATGGTTGGCACGGCCTAAAAATCTTGTTCCACAGATGAAAGAAAATATGTTTGTTTGGTAAAGACAATTTAAAGTAGTTTTTTTTTCTGTAAAAATTAAACTTGTATTGCAAAAATGATAATTCCCACTAACTGTATCACATATCACAACCGCAATTTCAGTCAAAATAATCATAATAAGACTTTTTAAACATATTGTTCAGCCGTAGTCACTACCCATCAAGATTAAGAAGAAGAAATATTTCAGAAAATGGGATAAAGTTAATTCAAGGTTTATATGGAATGGTCAAAGAATAAAATTTGTGACATTATGGATTGGGATACATAGATGAGGTACTGCCAAACCTTAGGGAATATTTTCATGCAGCACAAACAAGACCAGTAAATTACTGGTGGGCTAAGAACTATGAAGCAAAATGGGAAAATCTCAAGTGATATGTACAAGGAAGGGAAATTCAAAGCCTCATTGGAGACGGAGACGAAGCAAAACATTTACTTTACTTGAAGTAGATAGTGACACCCAATTAACATAGTCCAAAATATAGATTAGAAGAAGAGCTTAGACCACCTGAATGGATAGCCTTTAATAGACATTTTATCCCAAGCACTCTTTACCAGAATTTTACACAATGGATTCCAAATGGAGTAACAGCCAATATGTACAGTAATAAAAGATGGGAATGTCACGAGTTTCAAGGAGCTGAAACAAAAGCATACATTAAGCAAGCATATGTTTGCTTCAGATATTTGCAATTAAGGAATTTTATGACAGAAAAATAAGGCACAATGTAAAAAACAGAATCATTAGAACTATAACTGGAGTCTAAAATTCAAAGAAATGAAGAATAATATCATCATTATATTAGCACCTAATGGAGAGAAGAGGAAATACAACAACCCAGAGGAAAAATTCAGAATAAGATCTCGTCTCTGTCTAGCCTGTGTCTCCTGGACCAGACTAATATGAGACTTTGAACAGTTTCTCATACTTCTGAAGTTCGGCTCCTGACAAGCAGCCTTTGTCTCGTCTCAGCCCGAGACTAATTCAAATTGAAGATCTTAAAATATTCTTTTTGTTTTGCACTGATCTTAGATTTGTCTTATGTAATCAGCTCTTGAGGTGATACCGAGATCTAAGAGAAAACTTGCTTGTCTTAAGTGAGATCTTAAATTTGCCCCAGTGGTCAAAGATATGTGGCTGCATATACTTATATGCAAGTACTTGTCTGAAGCACAACCATATTGAATACGATGTGACATTTCTCTAATGGAAAATACAGAAAGAAAAGAAAAGAAAACACACCCTAATGCCTTATTTTATAAAGTAAGGAGCTTTACCTCACACAGTCAGTGTCAAACTGGAGTTTGGGCTTGTCAATCATTCCCAGGGCGTAAAGCTGATAGGCCAGCGCACACTTCCCCACCATGAACTGGGCGGTGTTGGTCCGATCCAGACAGTCCACGCAGTTGGTCCGCAACACACCAGTCTACAAGACCAAAGACTCATGAAACTTACAGATTCAACATCATTAACCCACAGGATGTTTGTGTATTTCTGAGGGTCAGACACAAACGATAGGCAATTAGTGGAATTACAGCATCAACAGCAAGCTTCTGTTCATGCGTTTACCTCACGTAAGTGGTGGCAATTACATTATAGTAAACAGCTCAGATCATTTCATGAAGATCACTGTTGTTTATGCGATCAAGGTCTCCACGAAATCTCATAACATCTCTCAATGTGCAGCTAAATGCACTGGCCTAGTTTGGTAGCTATAGCAATGAAAGCTGATCCTCTTTTAAATGAACATTATGAAGAAAAGCCGTTTCCCTTGGCCGAGAAATCTCAATACCGTGCATTGATATGTGGGTTTATTACATCCAAGTGTCAGATAAACAGAAGTTACACCAAACCCGTTTGCTACGTGGCGTACCTGCACCCGTCCACTGGCCGTGATGTGTCCGCCTAGATCTCCCCACCTGAAAAATAAAAATAAAAGACATTTAGTTCAACTTAAAGGAATAATGTGCAGCATTTTCCTGAACTACAAGTGTGTGGTGGTGTCTGTAACTGCAGAGACCAAGACCTCTGCCTGTATTTCCTTATTTTGTCATTATTGTCGCTGTGCTCGGGATCTTTTACCAACCCAAAAATTCTACTGTTTCTACCTCTTAAGAACAGACTACTGCAAAAATATAAAAGTATAAATCGCACATTTTAATTAGAGTTAAAGGAATAGTTTAAATCTACTTAATTCTCTGCCTTATTTTAGTGTTTACTCACAAACTACTCAAACTCTCTCTGCTCATCTCTGTCTGTCTGTGCAGCCGGTCTCTGATCTGTTGACTTTCTTTCTCAGCAGGATGCTCTATAAAGTCGCCCCAAAAAACACACAACTCGTCTTTTAGATTTTTTCACCCGACATCCATTTTCACAACAGCAGGTGAGCCCCGTGTGAAGGAGCTTGTTAGTCTCTTCTCGAATAGCAGAGCTAACAGGTGCAGAAGATTAATTGAGGGCAGATTGTCTACTGGTTAATTGATTGTGGATGGTGTCGTTCTCTCAGACAGAAAATACAAATGCTAAAATGAGTCATCATATGTACTTTGGTGGCTGTTAATATACCCGGTGGCCTGCCCAGCTAAAGTCTATGTGTGGGAAACATGCTTTGATTCACCTCACACACAAACAAGCAGGTCTGTCTGTCACACACACACACACACACACACATTGCAAAGCTGTATCACAAGGTTTGCTACAGCCATCATTTCATTAACTAGACAGACTGCCCCGCCTCAGAGCAATAAAAACAAGAAGGTTTTTTTGCTTGAACAAAAAAAGTTGGGACGTTGTGGAAAATGTAAATAAAAACAGAATAAAATGATTTTCAAAAACCTTTCGACATCTATTCAATCAAATACAGCACAAGGAATGATATTTAATGGCCAAAGTGATTAACTTTATTGTTTTTTTGTAAATACACACTCATTCTGAATTTGATGCCTCCAACATGTTCTAAAAAAGTTGTGAGAGGAGCATGTTTACCACACATACATACATCACCTTTCCTTTTAACGACACCTAGTGTTTGGAAACTGTTTGTCGAAGTTTCTTGCTTGATATACGACTTCAGTTGATCAAGTCTTTTACTAGGAAGCCGCACTAACACATGCAGAATGTGGCTTGGCTTTGTCTGGCTAAAATAAGAAGGGACGTCTCTGAGAAAGACGTCATCTGGATGGCAGCATATGTTGCTCCAAAACCTGTATGCAGCTTTCAGCATTAATGGGGTCACAGATGTGACAGTTACCCATGATGCCATGGGCACTAACATACCCCCATACACTACCAGCAATCAGGACGGCCCTTTTCCTCTTTAGCCCAAAGGACACAACATCCATGACTTCCAAAAAAACTATCTGAAATGTGGAAATGTGGCATTCAATACTGATTTTCAGCCTTGCCCCTCATGTACAGAGATTTCTCTGGATTCTCTGAATCTTCTGCAACCTTAATAGGCTAATTTTTCAAAATGCTGAACTAATCTCCTAATCATATTCTTTAACAAAAAGCATGATGAATTTAAGGTTTTAGCATAGTCCACTTCTGGCTCGGGTTTCTGTCTTTATCCCCCCCCCCCAATTCAATACACCACACTCATTCATCACTTTCTTTTTAAAGTGCTTTACAAAAAAACAGCAACAGGCAAAGGTAGAAAAACTGCTTCTAAATTGTTCAGATGGGGAGCCTGAAGACAAATACAATAGATGTTGAGGGTTGGGTTTCAAAGCAAAGTGTATCTCACTGCGGGATGAACTCGACGACCTGACTGAGACCAGTGAGTAATCGTAGTTAAAAGTATGCATGTGTTTGGAAAAACACAGAAAGAACAATTTGATAAGGAAAAGACAAACAAATCTCTCTGATCAGCTTCATTATCTTAATATGATTAATTCATGCATGTGGTGAAGGCTACAGGTGCTAAAATTATAGGGCATCTACATAAACGCCTCTGAGGGATTTGGGTGTGTGTGTGTGTGTGTATGAGAGTACATGTGCATGAGTGTGAGGTGAGAGTGTATTACAAAGAATAGTAGCTAGCAGTTGGTAATGCAAAGAAAGGGTAATAAATACCGGCCACGGTGTGGTCGTTGGGTTATGTAACAGAATGGTAATGTTGGGTGAAAGAGATTAAGACATGCAGACAATGGAGGAGCCATGTGTTAAGTACATGGACGGCAATCTACTCAGCTCGTTAGCAGAGAACTCGCAGCGACATAACTGCCATCAGGAATAATTTCCATTAAGAATTCATATCTGGGAGAGTTTCGAAATTAAGAAGTGTCGATAAATGTATGATTCTGAATATGTATGAATAGAAAAATGGGTAATACATCCTCACTTTGAAAAAAAATAAGTCTGATATGCAAATGCGGGAAAGACGGCGGTGTGGTCTCGCACATGGTTCCTGTCTCTCAAACTTTTTCTCACATCCCTGCTGCATAATCTGCTACCCTCGCTCACTTCGAGTCACTGCGACATCTGATTATTTTAACAGTTTTCTTGGCAAAAATGAGGCTGCTACCAAGTACCCAAAGATGTTTGTCATGAGCAGTTTCTGAATAAGTTTCATTTTACTTTCTGTTTTTAAGAGAAACAACAGGTGTGGGGAAATTTCACATCCACAAAGCCAGATTCTCGAGGCCTCGCCCGTCGTTTGAAACGTTCAAGATTGACTTTAATAAATACTTTACTATATTATTAAGATTAGGAAATGCACTTACAATATATAGCTACTATAACAGGGCCTGATTCAAATGATCAGGTCATTATCAGGCTTCTGTGGAGGCTTGATGACGAGCTGATCATTTGACTCAGGTGTGTTGGAGCAGGGAAACATCTAAAACATGCAGGGCAGGGGTACTTGAGGACCAGGGTTGAGAAGCACTGTTGTAAGTGACGGAGTACTCAATAAAGATATATATATATATATATATATGTATATATATGTAAAGGACAAAAAAAGGCTCACCTGTCATCTGGTCTGATTGTGTGACAGTAAAAGTCGGACCGATTGATGAAGAAACCTGTTCGCTTCACCACGTTCTCCGCTATCATACTCAGTCGGTCCAGAACGTTGCACAACTTACTAAGAAAAAGAGAAATGGGAAAATCACGTTAATATTTGCTCAAGAAATCAACCCAATTTTTTGAGTTTCTGTGGCTTAGTTACAGTGATGATGTGCAAAAACCAAGCAAGGTCAAAATCTGAGGATTGTTTTTTTTTTTAACAGGGCTTTCACACAACAAGCACAAGTGTGACATTTTATAGAGCCAGGTCATTATTTCCAATGCAGAGAGCAGCTGAGTTCTTCTGAGCGGCTGCCAACACTGCTCTGAATTTTCCACCAAGTTATTCAGCTTTTCAGTTTGAGTAAATGTAACTCTGATCTTAAATACGCTGACTTGGAGAACACACATACAGTGTGATGCTGGTAGAGATGTAACGATACAAAAAACTAGACAATGCCAGAAAGGATGAGAAAAAAACTAATCAGTAAATTAACATTGCTTAAAAAAAAACTTAAAATGCTGAAGACAAATCACTACAACTATTGTAATATCAAGCACTCATTAAATGTTGATATACTTATGAATGCTTAATAACTGTTATAAGAAAACTTGAAGCTCTTATCTGCTGTTATGCTGCAAAAGTTGCATCGTATCTAATTCAAGCAAAAAAAAAAAATCCTCTACATTTCATTTGCTAAGATTTCAGTTCTCGTTTTTTCTCACTAATGGCATTTTTTAATCTTTTAAAGTGAGTTTGAAGTATAATAAGAAAAGTACAGCATTAACAAAGCCGGTTCTGCTTACTACACTGGCACATTTATTGTCACACCTCTTGGTGTAGCGGGCCATGTCCCAGGCGATGTAGTCGATGCAGTTTTCTGGTGGGAGGAACTGATTCAGGTTGATCACAGCCGGGTAGAGCTCTTCACTCAGAATCTTCTCATGTTTCCTTTTTTCTCGTTTCTGTGGCACAAACAGAGAGAAATGCGTCAGTCACAGGTGCCGTGTGACCGATTCGATCGCCGAAGAGCTGAGAAAATCTTATTTAAAGGTGTTACATTTATAATAAGAATTCCAGTTGCTTTAAAGGTCCCGTGGGGATACCAGCACATATAGTCAGAGACATGTGACACACGTTCGTCCTCTTTCATGTATTCACAAAGACCCACTCAGGTCTCGTCCTTCTCTTCTGAGTGACCTTAGCGGAAAATAGAGCTGCGAGAATCAATTTACAGGATCCAAGCAGAGCTGGACATACGTAGTAGAAAGCACCAAAGTGATGATAAATGCTGCAGGTAGATGGGGAACATACAATAAGAGGTGCAGCTCTGCAGGATATTTGTGCAAATGGGATTTTATGCTGCAAAGTGTGGGATTAAGGGCTGAATCCTAATAGAGAAAAAGTGCAAATTAGCGCACATTTGAGAACACATATTGATATATGTCTATGAAGACCGTAACTCTTTACTATGATCAAAATACAGTACAGCAAATTTTATACTGTTCTCATTTGAGAACACACCAAATCTACCCCAGACCACTGGTAGCAAGTTGATTTTTGTAATTTAATTATTATGATACCAGCAGGTAAAAACAACAAAGTAGGCTTACTTTCCACCAGAGCTCAAATATCTTGTAAAAATATCTAATTGTTAATATTTTGACTTAAACTGCAATAACAATACCATGTCTGACTCATATTATATATGCAGTGAAGATTTTGAAAGGTATTAATTGTATTTTTTGGCAAAATAGAAGCTACCACTGTATCGACAAGGGCTTAAAATCACAAATTTCATCATGATAAAATATATTGATTCTTTAGACAACGATACAATATTTGCCGATATCACAAAGTCTCTCGCAAAAGGATTTCGATTCGATTCAATTCAGGAGCCTGTGATCAACATCAGATGATATCATGTGTCCATGTAACACATTCAGTTACATTTATTTCAACTCACAAAAAGCAACTTAATTATAATTTGACATTTTATGACTGAACACATCCAGACAAAACACAAAGACAATGATAGAAATTTCCACTTTGCATCATATGAATTCTTAATTTAAGACCAAAAACGTGTTTTGTGACCTCACATTGACCTTTGACCACCAAATTCTAGTCGGCGCCTCCTTGAGTCCAAATGGATGTTTGTACCAAGTTTGAAGAAGTTTCCCCAAGGCGCTCTTGAGATAATGCACTCATGAGAATGAGACAGTCATTAGGTCACAGTGACCTTGAACTCTGACCTCTGACCACCAAAACCTAATCAGTTCATACTTGAGCTCAAGCGGACATTCATGCAAACGAAGAAGAAGAAATTTCCTCAAGGCGTTCTTAAGATATCACATTAATAAAATTGGGATGGACAGGAGGTCATAGTGACTTCTGACTGCCAAAATCTGATAAGTTCATCCTTGAGTCCAAGTGGACGTTTGTGCATGATGTAATAAAATCAGCTCCAGGCCCTTCTGAGGTATCACATTCATGAGAATGAATGTGAATATTTGCGCCAAGTTTGAAAAAATTCCCTCAATGTGTTCTTGAGATATTGTGTTCACAGGAATGGGACAGACGACAAGGAGGCATGTACATGTTTTTTAGTGGAAAATGGGTGTGGCTTACATCAGGGCATCTTCTGCCAAAGATATTAAACTCATCTGAAAAGCTACACTGCTGTGGGCTTTATTGCCTCTGAAGTCAAGAGTGTTTAAAGGAGCTTTCTGGTGTTTTCCCAGGTCATCAAATACTGACGTTTTTGAGAATGAGACTTAATATTCAACTCCCTCACCAACCTGTGATTGGCCAAAGTCTCCCGTCACAGTCTAGACTTTCTAAAGCCTGAAAACAGAGCCAAGAGGACGAGCAGAAGTCTAGATTTCTCTCAGACCACTTAAAGTTTATTGCGGAACTTTTGCCAAACGACACCAAAGATATACTGCCTAACCCAGGTTTAATTAATTGAGGAAAAAAGAATAACGCTAAACAAAAAAAAAAAGTTGATTGAATGCATGCACACACTCCCAGTGTGCCACTGTGACCTCTAGTCAAACTGCCCATTAAGTTATTTCTGCATGAAGTTATGCCTCCACTCACTGTGCCTCTTTAACAGATCACCCTGGGTGATAATGGGCTTGGATGCATCATTTAGCAGCTCACATCTCCGTCCACCACATCCAGCAGGGGCAAAGCAGCGCAGCATCCAGCCAAATAACTGATGCATTTCCTCGCCCATTCAGGCAGAGCGTGTCAAACTGCACGCGCACGCTCACACTTTCCAGGCAGAGATGAGTCACTAGAAATATACAACTCATATTCTTACAAAAGCCCACATGTGCTGTATAATCCAGGATGCAACAGTAATAATCATTGTTTCAGGTGTACAAGGATGCAGCCACAGATGTGAAATGAGAACATGACTCCAAACAGTCACACATGCACATGTACAGACAGGTGGGGGCTGGTCGTGGACATTTTAATGGAGGGGACGAGGTCTGTAATTATTTTAATGTACAGCTTAGCACAGTAATAGTGTTTAATGGCTTGCTTTTATGCTCGTCTCATCTTTAGTCATCTTGCCTTTGCATGTTTTGGTTCTGTGTTGGGTTTGTGCTGCCATTCTGGACAGAGATTTTGATCTTAAGAGATCATCCTGATTAAATTAACGTTAATAATTTCAATATTTTACGAAAATATCAACGTGGGGAGAGCAAAAGTTATCTCCAGCAGTCAAAACAAATGGACTCTAATTAAGTTAGCTGGCTGGAAAAGTGATTCACATGCTCGGCCACGTGCAGTCTTACTCTTCCTCATACACGCTCAGAAACACACTCCCACCCATGACAAAACCACGCACCCATCCTGGAGTTGACACCCTGCGTGCAGACCCCAGTCACCACCATGGAGAGATGGACTGTCATGATTTCATGGTTAATTGCCAATTCCTTCCTCTTTCTGTCTTCCCTTCCCTAAGAAGGGAGGGGTGTGGTGTGCAAGCGGGGCGTCCCCTCCCTTACTCCCCACAGTCTCCACACATCACATGGCTGAAGCTTGTGCGGACCTCTGAGGTCTGCGATTGGTCCCTTGTCTCACGGCTCCCCTTGGGAGCGACAACGTGAGCTTGAAACCCAAGCTACAGAGTGTATGGCTGAGTGCCCGAGTGTGTGTCTGCCAAAAAGGCAATGCAAAAATGACTACTGGAGCGCCGGCTCGAATGAGAAAATGTTTAACAGCGATGCACACAGGCATCAAAAAACAAAGAACCGGTGATTCCTGCAGCCTTTTGTTTACTTTATTGTGCACTCTTAGATATAAGGGTTCCAAGAGGGTTCTTCCTGAAGGGCTGAGGTTCTATCCTGAACCATTTGCTTTTGCTTATATGAAAAAAGGGTGTGTCAAGAGTTCTTTGCAAGATTAAAGGTTCCATGAACCCTTTACATCCAAAAGAACCCTTTTTAGAGAAAATAGTTCTTCAAGAGTTGTTGAAATCCTTGAAGAACTTTTTAATGAAGAACCCCTGGGTGGGTTCTCTGTAAAACCCTTGGAATGTAAAAAGGTTCTCTGTAGAACCCCTTTTTTTTGTTCTTGATAAAACCCTTGGAATATAAAAATTGTTATCAATAAATCCTGTGGAATATAAAAACATTACGAGTCACATCCCCTCAGTGTCTTGTAGATAAAACCCTTGCAATATAAAAAGGTTCTCTGTAAAACCCCATGAGTGTGTTCTAGATAAGACACTTGGAATATAAAAGGGTTCTTGGTAGAACCCTGAGTGTGTTCTAGATAAAACCGTTTGGAACAGCTCTTAGTAGGACCTCCTGGGTGGATTCTTGTTGCCACCCTTAGAAAATGGGAAGGTTCTGGATAGAGCCTCTGCAGACAGCTCTAGGTGGAACTATTATACCACATATGGGTTCTCTGTAGCACATTTCGTAGATGGTTCTGGGTGGAAATAGTTCCCATATGGGGACAAGCAGTAGAACCCTTTATGGTTCTAGTTAACACCTTCATTCCTAAGTGTGTGTGTGCTTTCTTTGAAGATGGAGTGGCTTGAAGAATTTTATTAGTGTCAGACCTTTCAAAGCTTCATCACTGCCATTTCTTTGGATTCCTTGTCATATTATAATTGCTTTTGATGATAAATGCAGACTTAACAAGGGACACGGTGGTAAAAGACGTGTGTTTGTGTGGGTGCATGTGTGTGTGCATGTGCATGTGCAGTGATGTCTTCCTTTTCATTGTTGCTGTGTGGCTTTTCAGAGAAATGCAGAGAAGGAGATCAATATTCATGTTACAATTTCAACTGCTAGTAATCACCAACCAGCAGGAAAATCTTTTGCAACTGTTTCAGACTTCACAGCAACAATTAACCCCCAGTGTCAATCCAGTGTTTGGCCAACTACACAATCACAGCCTCGTGCTATTAGATAACAACTTGTTGAGTGATTTCACAAACTGGCCATATTCCATCCAAAGACGCTCGAACAATCCACAGAAATCCACATCTTATATAATCCTCACACAAAGACTAACGTCCTCTAAGAAAAGTCCAGCATCTTACAACCTGGACATTGTGACGTCTCTATAGACCTCTATGTAACTATAGGTTAGCAGTCGTCTGCAGGGGACCACGCTCTCGCTTGCCATCTCTCCAGTGACAATGGTGAGGACCTGTTCATGTTTTTAGACAATGATGTTTCCTTTAATAGAACACACAGTTGCACAGAATACAATTCCTGAAGAACATTTTCTTCATCTCTTATATTATCTTCACGTCATGTCATCTTTTCTCACAGTGGGCCATTGTTAATGACACATAAAAGGACCCGTGTGTAGGATTTAGTGGTATCTGGTGGTGAGCTTGCAGATCGCAAACACCTCATCCCTCTCTCTTCCCTTCAAGCATGTAGGACAGAGTGTCTACACCTTTTCCAAAGTCAAATTCAAACACTTTTCATGTATTTACAAGGTGCATTTTGAAGCTTTCCCAAAATATTACAGCTGTAGTATATGACATCTTTATATACATATATATGCTCAAAATGATTAGACCCCTATTTCATTTCTTCATCACATAGCAGAGTCATCTTCATTTTGTGCAAAACGCACAATTTTTTTTAGGCTGTCTAAAAAGTAATTATTCAGTCAGAGTTATTTATTTTAAAAGGAACACAATTAGATTTTCAAACAGTTTCAAGTTCTTTATCCAAAATCCAAGCACTTTTCAAACCTTAAAAACATTAAATTAAAATTCAGGTGTTGTCAAGGATTTCCTTGATTTGATAGAAGAAGCTACAATGTGAAAAAGGTCAAAGGCCCTCGCTAGAGCCAGTGTTTGGTTTATCCGTTCTGGGCTACTGTAGAAATGTGGCAGTGCAACATGGCCTCCATGGAAGAGGAGCCTTGAGCTTGCGGTCGTGATTAAACACGAATACATGAAAACACTTGTGAATATTATATTTGATTTCTGCCATATTCGTCAAAAAGATCCCTGTAAATCTTACACATGGGACCTTTAAACAAAACAGAATATAGATGGAGTTGCAAATTCGATAAGACAAGGAGTGAAGAAAAAAAAATCCTGATAGCCACTGATATTAGTGACTTGTAGAGTGGGAACGCATCTATGACTGCACCAGTCAATCTCCATTAATGTAATTTCACATTTTAATTGCAGAAACTGTCCTGAATGTATTATTTAGAAGTGTCCTTGCAGTATGTCCTCTGCTGAATCACTGTCATTTACTCTGGCATCAAGTTTTACATGTGCAAGCTCAAAGCACTACAATTCAATCCATAATGCACAACCGCAGTCAAACATTTCAACAATTTCAAGGCAATCAGAGACACTCTGCACACGCATGTAACTGTGTGTCTTAAAACTCAAGTTAACCAAATGTTTGTACAAGTACAGTATAAGTAAAGAAATTAAGAAAAATAAGCTAAAATAGAAAAGTATATTATATTTGCAGTGACACTGAAAAAAAAGACAAAAATGATTTTTTTTTAAAAACAACTCTGGCTTTAGCAAATAAAACGATCGTGTATATATTTTAATGTTATTCGGTTGCTTTTGTTGTTAAAAGTTTGTCCAAACTGCATATATCATTTGTGACAGTCTAAATGTGTACCCCAAAAAGGTGTGTGTGTTTGTGTGTGTGTGTGTGTTACCTTGACCAGGTTGAGGATGATGATAGGAGAGCCAAACCTCTGCAGCATCTGGTCAAAATGGAGGGCAGCTACATGGGCGTACGGGTCAGCTTGGTCCACTGAAAGAGAAGTAAAAATGACGCTTTATGTTTAAGACATTCAGGGGTATCACATAATTAAATAGTTAAAAATGATACACGATGATTTTTTTCTTTTAGACTTAAAATGAAGGGCTGAGTGATGTCTTGATATTTTTAGGCTATTCCATGATATACGATATAGATTTCGAAATACAAATTTTCCCCAACAAAACAAACCATAAATTCTCAAGTAGGGAAAACATACTGTACGATGATCTTGTCAAATACGATGCACTGCTGTAGATCAAACTACCCAACGGTATATAAAGTAGCTAAAATTAGCTCAATCTTAAACATGTACAGCAGTAAAATGCAACATACAGGCTAATGCAGCAATAATATTTATCCAAAAACATCATAAATAACAGTAAAACACTGACAGTAGGTCTGGGCGATATGGTCAAAAATCAAACATCACAACATGTCTGACCAAAAACCTAGACAGCTACACTGTGCATAAATAAATAAATAAATAAATTTGTTTTAACTTAGAAAGGTTAGTGTCCAGACTGCTTCAGTATTTTTCAAACTGAATTTGAAAAGACAATTGTGGTAATTTTGCAACGATTCAAAACAAACAAATTTTTTAATCAAATAAATTTGATTTCAACTCAGCTGTACTTTTGAAAACACATCTAATAAGCCTAAGATATAAATTTGAACCAAAAAGTCTGAGGAGAGTCGTAACTCTCAAACACTGAAATGCTGAGAAGTCTGCTAATATGCTGAATATTTTTCTTTATTAACAAAAGTTAATGAGTTGGTTGAGCTCTGTGCAGTACATTCATTCAACTCATTTCAAGTTGAATGACTTAAAGTTAGAAAAGCTCATGTTTTTATATTCAGAAAATAAATACTGGAAACTAGAAGTTTAATTTGAAAAAATAAAACTTGTTTATCTATGTTAATAAGAAAAGATTAGTTCCTTGTTACACTAAATTCCTGTATTATTTTTTAAGTTGCAAATGTATCAATATTGTGACAGTAATGTGGGGACGACTATAGGTTTCACAAAATATTAACACTGAGATTTTTGATAAATAATCATGAGTAATATGGATATAATGGATAAAGGCAAATGATATAACAGTTAAAACAGTCTGGTAAGTTCAGAAAGTTACATCACTTTACTGTAATGCAGCCTTTAAAACCAGAAAAACAGAGGAAATTTTTCTTCTTCACAAAACTCAAGCTTCTTCACTAAAAAAAGAGAGTAAAAGTAAGCAAATGAGATAACTTGTTTTAATAGGGCCATTCTGTTTCATAGAGCCACACACTGAGTTACTTCAGACTTCTGGTCTTGCTCATCGTTCGCTGTTACATGCGTTCACCTCCTTTTTCATTCTTCTATTCATTTATTCTTTATTTCTACATCAGGTTTTTAATGCCTCCATTTGCCACTCCTGTGGAGCCACACACCTGCAGCCCGCCGTCAAATTGGACCACTGAAGCAGCCAGACGACAGATTAGGGGAAGTAGGTCAGATCCAGCTACAGTTCATCCCACACAATTGCTCACTGGTATCTCAAAAACCACTCCACGACCGTTTCACCATCATTTTGCCCTCTGCGCACGTACTCAGGCCTCGGGGTAGATGAGGGTTTAAGTCAACATAAAGAGATTGACAACCTATAACATTCTTATTGTACCTCGGGAAGGGAATGTTGACAATGACGATGAGGATGAAGAAGAATCAGCCATTTAGGTCATCTTCTTCACAACCAAGACATTTGCCCACTTCAGGCCAGTCATAAACACTTTAAATTTATATATACACTTACGTAACACTCCTGAGGCTTGACAGTCACGGCAGAGACGAGGCAATGACCGGTTCATGGTGTGATACGGTCGCTTGTACTCTGCAAGCACAGACACTGAGCTCAAACTGTCCTTTCACCACGTCTCTGACCTAGATTTGTCTAATAGATGTCATTCTATTCAGCCCGCATCACAATCAGATAAATATTACAACTGTACTGAACGTGGGTTTTATGTCAGCTTCACAGTACTAAAGGTGGCGACAGGCTGAGAAAGCCCAAGTGAAATTTCAATTAGTCATCCCATTATGCAGACAATAGTGATGTCAAATCCATTATTAGAAAAGAATAAAACGAGAATTACTGCCTCGCCGTTGTATCCCTCCACCAACCAATCAAGCTGCATCCATTTTTACATCCATGACTGTCCAGACTCATGTAATATACACAGTGAAGACTTTCAAGGGATTTAATAAAAGGTATCCAGTGTATTTTTTGGGCGAAATGGAAGTTATAAATATATTGACGTGTGATTCTAGCGAACAATTTCCAGTGAGAAACATGCTGTCTTCACTGTTTGTTTGTTTTACAGAGGACTGACAAAGAGCTGCACATTATGATGTCACACTGAAGTTGACCTTTGACCACCCAAATCAAATCAGCTCGTTCTTGAGTCCAAGTGGACGTTTGTGCCAAGTTTCAAAGAAATTTTGTTGTGGTGTTCTTGAGATATCGTGTACATAATAATGGAACGGATGCTCAACCTGACAACATAATGCCTTCATCCACAGCTGTCACCGCCGCAGAGGCATAAAAATGTGTGTTATGAGGTCACAGTGGCCTTAAACCTTTCACCACCAGATTCTAATCAGTTCATCCTTGAGTCCAAGTGGACATTTGTGCCACATTTAATGAAATCCCCACCAGGCATTTTTGAGACATCCCATTCACAAGAACGGGACAGACATGAGGTTACTGTGACCTTTGACCTTTGATGACAAAAATCTAATCAGTTCATTCCTCCTTGAGTCCAAGTGGACATTTGTGCAAAGTTTGAAGAAGTTTTCTCCGGACGGTCTTGAGATATCAGATTCACAAGAAAAGGACAGACGGGCGGTCGGACAACCTGAAAACTTGACATGGCCTCCATCCATGGCTTATCACCAGTGTGGAGATAAAAAACAAACAAACTCAGAAATGTTTCCTTGTTTT
>JAJHUR010091895.1:0-10311 GCA_027495735.1 Lutjanus campechanus | reverse complement strand
TTTTTTTTTTTTTTTTTTCTTCTCTTTCTCTTTTTTTTTTTTTTTTTTTTTTTTTTTAACCTGACATGAAAATTGGAAAATATATCTTCTAATCCCCCTTTGATTTTATTCATGGCTTTGATATGTTACCTAGTTCATATGATTGATTGGTTGAGGGGGTGATGGAATCGTAGTAATAGAAGTCATTAAGCTGGTGGGGATCTAATATTACCAATCTGCTAGCCCCTGAAAGATCCATCAATAGGTGAGATATTTTCTCGCGGAGAGGGGGGTGACACATTTAACATATTTCAATAACGTAATTTTCATGTGGGGCAGGTCAGGCTGTGAGTACAAAGGGCAATAGTGTTGGAGTGTGTGAGTTGAATCGGGGCGTATGCTAAGCAAATCAATAAAACATTAAAGGCAGCATGCAGAGAGCAGCCCATTTGGTACCTGTCTGCCAAGGGCAATGGTCTAGCCACTCAGAAAAGAGAGAAGGATTGGAGTTGCTGGGCTTGAGGAATGCTCTGGCACTAACATAATTGGAAGGTAGTTGCCTTATGACTGCAAATTGGGTTTTTGCGCTTCATCAATAGGCATTTTGACAAGCAGCGTCCATCACGGCGCATCTCACTCTTGCCACGCCGAGCAGAGAAAGAAGTGTCTCAATAATTACATTAAATCTCCCCGTCTCACCCACCCCCAGCAACCTTCCTTATTGTTGGACAAGAAAAGCAATATGGTATAATTAGGTTTGATTGGGATGGTGGTGGTGGTGGTGGTGGAAAACAGGAGGGGTTAAATACGTTTCCGGTGAGATTTGCAGATGAATGAAGTTACCATAGTGACGTGCATCTGTATCCACCGGTGCGTAAAGCATAAAGCAAGGCACGTGGGCAGGTAGGACAACACATAACATCTGTTAACTGAGGGCACGCCAGGCATATTGACACTGACCCGCTGGGATAGATGAGCTAATGGTGCCTAAATGTAGAAGTGCAGCAGTTATAGATGACCTGCTGGAAAGATTTCGTACAGTGTTTCACCTGTTAGCGGTTGGGTAAAAATATGGCAGCACAGGGGTTTGGGTTTGTTGAGTTTAACCCTTTCCTTGGCAGCTGTGGACTGCCTGATGTACAGCTTAATAAAATCCTCTATATGGGTTTTATTTCTTTTTCTTGACAAAAATCAAATTATCACAGTAATCATGCTTTCCATAATGATAATACAATAAAACAGAAAATAAAAACTTGTGATCTATATGCATCTTTGAAACAAAATATTAACTGCAAATAAGAGTTGTTCTTTTTCACTCAAAAACACATCTGGAGTACTTTTTTAGACCAGAGTACAGCCTACTTTCTTACTCTAAGTCCCAGTGCAGCCAAAATCATTGACATATATACATAAACACTGCATTGACGCCACATTCATCCTGTTGCTGTGATACGTCGATATCCTCACCATACTGGTCCAGTCAAGACTTGCATTGGCTGTGAAATAATGAATATAAATGCTGCCATCTTTCTAAAGAACTAAAACATTATATTTCTCAATGATGATTTCAGTGAGTCATGTAATCTTCAAGGTCTGATGATCAACATGGAGTAGGAAAAAAAAGTTTTTTTCTTCCAACTTACTCCACATAGATCATGAACCCTTGAATATAAAACTGACTCATTCAAATTGTAAAATGTAAATGTTATAGTGCTTCTTATCATTTAAAAGGGCAGCTCCCCTGTTCACTTGTATTTGTTTACAGGCTAGTCTTTCATTTTCCAATACGGCGTTGACACTGACGTACGATTCAAAGGCCAATGTCGCATCTACATATTTGTGATGACCCTAGGCTGTCATCTGTCTTGTGTCTGTGTTTTTGTGTTAGGCAGAGTGAAAGCTCACCCGTATACAGCACTGATCTTTGACTGCAAGAAAGAGTCAGCCTGTAGAAATGTGCACACCCAAAATGACTCACACCAAGAAGATAGCGTGGCCTGTATGTTGAGTGAGAGATGAAATAAAAATATATTATATCATATTATAGTTACTGTTGTTCATAAAGCTTTTCACTGTGAGGGCATCTCTAATGGGTTCAAGTCAAGTCCTCTCTTCTCTCATCTGAACTTTGGCACCTGAAAAAGAATTTTATCAAGTAAATAAAGTGAAACTGGAAAAGTGAATGGAACAAATGTTGAAAAATTACACTCCTAAAGCACTACTAAAGCTGTAATCTAAATTTAATTCCAATCTTATTCCAGTGATAGAAAGTAAAAGTAAAAGTTTCAGGAAAAAAACATGTTTAAGATTAATATAATCATTCTAAGTGATATTTGCCCCATAGTATGAGACCATAATGAGATACTGAAATACAACACACTACAAACACACTTATTTGATAAGCCCAGCACACACACATTGATTCATTTTTGTGCATTAACAGCATTCAGGAAAAATCACTCCAAAATACTTGATGACACAAATAAGTCCCTGACCTTTCATTCAGTGTCTAAACACTGTAGTTTGAAAGTATGTTCTTATTTTCATGGAAAGTGTATAAATGTCTCTGTATGAACATTTTCTACAGCAGTACCAATCGGACCAATCACAATGTCTGAAATGTCAGAGAGTTGTACTGCAGTAGCCTCAGAAGACCAGAATGCAATGCAGCAGACATAGCACTTTACATTCTGCGCGAGTGACAGGACTTGGTTGTTGACAGGAAAAACTGTTGCTCCACTATCATCATCATTATTGCTGCTGCCTGCACCCACTCATGAAACACACAGCTGAACGCAACACGTTAACACAGCAGGGCGAGGACAAGTGGGTTCATCAAAGTAAATTATAATACAGTGACAACATGTAACCCCTGCACCATAGACTGATAGCTGGGACAGACGATCAGAGGACGGGTTTCACAGAAAAGTCTAATAAATATAATCCTCTACACATCTGACTGGCCAACATCTGATGTCACATATCAGCAAAAACCTAGGGCGTAAAAGTGTGTGCCCACTAAACATATGTTCACACAGAGGCTTTAAAGAGGAGAAATCAGCTCTACGGTCCTGCACAATTGTCTGCTCCTCTGGGAACTGGAGGACAGAGAATTGCATTAGCGACTTAACTGCCCACAAGGGGGGTGAAAGTTTAAGGTACCAGTGTTTCTAGCAAGACTAACATGAGGACGGGTGGGAATCTGAAACGTGGCTTTCTTGTTGATGTGTTTGTCACTTAAAATAAGGCTATGAGAAACAGACAAAGCAGTCAATCGTTACTTTTAGTCCAGGGTTATCCACATATTGTCTGGAGTGTTATGAATCCCCTCGTCTTTGTGTCTGCTTCTTATAAACACAGAACTGGAAAAATAAAACAACAGGAAGTGTATGACAGAACAGCTCTGTTTGGTGTACGGTTTGATGTGTCATCACATTCGGTTTATGGATGTCTCTGTCCTTGTTTTTGTTTTGAAATTGTGTAAACTTTTTTGCAAGAGATGTACACAGATAAGTGGATGTTTGGATTGCTGCTTGTTTAGTCATCCTAGTGTCTGTTATTGCAGTTATAATGACAGGCAATAATTGCAAATATCATTTTCATGAGAGGAATATCCGGGATGCTAGCGTGCGGTGGTAGACAATGACGGTATTTGAGATGGGGCAACTCAGTGTGACATGGTGTTGTTGAACCCTTAAAGGAATAGTCTGGATTATTCAAAGTGGGGTTGTATGAGGTGCTTGACTGATTATACTCAGGGTATTACCTACAGTAGATGACAGTGGACGCATCCCCAGTTTGTGGAAGCAGCAGGAGTACCAGTGTAGAAAGGTAAGCAATGTACTGATGTGGACAGGGTCAGCAAAAAAATGTATTTTAGCCACCTAAAAAAGGCGCACCTAAAAAAAAAATCAATATCAGTTTAAGTGTATACTATACTTTACATTGCCATCAGACAGCCTTTTTAGATGGGAAACTGCCATTATACAAGCTAAATATCACTCTCTCCAAACCAACCAAACTACACTGGCGAAATCACTAATTTTACCTCGTAGAGCATAGAGGTTACTGGTCTACCTCTGCCTCAGTCAGTTAGCTTGTATGTATTATTGTGTAACTGAGGTGTTTTAAAGGTTTAGTTTAGATTCACAAAAGTCAAGACAACAACACAAACAATCGACTGAGGCAGCGGTAGACCAGCAACTCCCATGTGCTGGGAGGTAAAATTAGTGATTTTGCAAACGGAGTTTGGTTGGTTTGGAGAGAGCAATATAATATATTGCTCTCTCCAAACCAACCATCCATATTATGGATTATATAATGCCAGTTTCAAGTCAGAAAAGGTTGTTTACCAGTAAGGGAAAGGAGTGAAAATATTCTAAGTATAGTATAGAATTAAACTGGTAATTTTATTTGTAAGAAGTGGCTAGAATGCATTCTGCTGGTGACCCTGCTCACAGAAATACATTGCTTCATCTCTGCTGGTACTGCTTCTTCAAGCTGGGGTTATGCTGACCGCCATCTACTGTAGGTAACACACTGACAATTGATAAGTACTTCATACAACCCCACTTCAGATTATCTAAACTATCCCTTTAAATTGCTTGTAAACGGAGACCTCTAAAAGAACAAGAAAAATGAGTTCCATCCTCTTCCCATGATGTATTGCCACTGCTCAGGTTTCATAAAATCGAGCTCGGTTGCCACGTGTGATTTTCCTTCTCAGGAATCGCCTGAAAGTAAAAACAATTATCCTGCTATTTTGGAGGCATATTTCTTTAAAATTGGACAGTCTGGGGATCTGTAATAAACCTAAGTGCAGGAATGAAGAAAAAGCTCCTTTTAAAGGCGTCCACCTTGGGGAGCGTGCCACTGGAAATCCTCTGGCTCTTTTTAATACATCAAAGCAGCAAATTAATCCTGAATACAACACATGTACAGGCAGGTAAATGAAGACAAAGCCACAGTGGACCTAGGCTACATGCCCCTTATTACACGCCGTTGATAAACTCCACCTCAAGCCTTACAAATGGCTTATTGGGAGGTGTGGGAGAAACTTATTCTTAATAAGCCTGTCACTTTACAAGGGAATGTAAACAAGAGAAAAATAGAGTTAAGAACACAAAGACAGTCTCTACACATACTGGTGGTACTCTTGCACAGTATCCTCTCAAATTCAGTAATATACCAAAACTTATTGTCTATAAAGTAAATTTTGCAATAGATTAAGTAGTTTAAAAAATAATAGAGTAAGAAGGCATCACGGGTGCCAAAAAAATGTAATGGGCTCCAATCATTTTCCACTTAGCCTTCTAAATAATACCAACATAAATCCTCATTATTTGTCTCTGCTCTCACTGTGACTAAGCTCCTACTTATTGTCATGACAAAGAAAGGCGAACCAAGTGTTGTGGTAGATTATGGTTTCGGAGCAATGACTCAGGAGTGGCTGACGTGAAGCTCCAGGACATCAGAATTGTGAACTGGCTCCTAATTGCAGTTATTATTCAGTTTTAATTGTTGCATGATGTGGATCAGCGGTTAGTCCTCTAATAAAGGATGCGCAACCCACATACAAACAAAGGAAAGATTTTAGATGTATTATCTCATCAACTAGGTCAAAACAGCTGCATCTTCAAGAACCATTTTTTAAGAAAGTAGTCAAGTAGCAAAATTGCAAAAATGACACTGTATATCTAATTTTGTTTTGTGGGCGCTGAGCATTTAAAACTGTATGTGATACTTACTGATACACTTAATCTACATTTAGAATGACATGTCTGGGTCTCTTTTTTTTAACAGTCACTGTAAATTTAGCAGAGACTAGATGGAACTGCAACACATTGGCTATGTGATCTCTCTTCCGACTTCCAAGTAGGTATTGAATATCTACTTGTAATGCATGACATGCATCACCACTTCAAATTTTAGTTTTTTCTTATTAGTTACAAAATAATAAACCAACCTGAGCTCTGCTTGAGCCTGTCCCTTAAACAAAAAGACATCCCAAACCCAACACATCAGGATTTTACACCTCTCTATCACTTTTCTAGGATGGGAACCAGACAAATGTTCAAGGTCAGGTTTCATTTGCCCTAGCAGACATGTCTGGCCATCCTCTCATTAAGACAAACTTGCATTGGCTCTTTTTGGGCCAATCACATCCGTGTATTTAATATGGGGTGAGGTTGATACACTAACTAATCGACAAGCATCACTGGTCCAGGTTTAAAAAGTCACACGTCACAGGTTTCTTGCACAATGCACCAGGCTCATGAAACTCAGATCAAACTGTCAAACTAGGCTGTGCTGATCAAATATAAATCAGGATTCTGTTTCTGCATTGCCTATTTCTCACGTCAAATGTTTTGAGGGTTTGTGACCAGGCTGCTTGAAAATGGACCAAGCAGTGCCCAAACTTGTATGTGGCACTCAGTCCTACATTACACGTTTTGTTGCTCTGATTGGTTGTAGATCTAACCAATTGTGTCCAGAGGCATTTTGGTCTACATCCATTGATAACGCCCCATGAAAATTGCAAAATGAACCAAGGAGATCCAGACTAATGTGCATGAATTAGTCTGCCATAGCCAGGCTTCCACTTCTCACTGATAGGATACATTTCTTTACAGACATCACTTAATTTATGGTCAGTTAAGGCTGAACATTACTCCTTCAGCATTCCAGTAAAATAAACCAGTTCGCACATATTGGAAAATCTTATCAGTAATGTAAGATGTATGTTTAATGATACTATGGCACCAATTGAGACATTTTTGTGTCATAGTCATCAAACAAAACACAAAAACAAGTACTCACAGGCATCTTTGTACAAGTTGAAGTCAGAAGGCAAATCTCTTTTTTTTTCTTAATCTGGGGGACTGGGCAGTTAGTTTGAAAAACGTGATGCGAAAAGTGTGTATTCATGTTCATTCTGGCATTATTAATAGAAATCTAAAGAGTGATTTCATTAAGACTGAATTACAGACTAGGCAAAATCGACTAGTGTAATGGAACTTCATACAAACATTCTACTTGTAGTTTTAATATCTGCACCTAATTTTTCGAAGTGTCAAATAGGGTTCTCACATGAGGTATTTCAGAGTGTAGTTCTGTGCTATTTTTAACACAGCTGTATAACTGAGGTGACATATTTTATTCCCTGCAGGTCTGGAAGACAGTACAACCCCCACCCCCCAGAGATGACTTCCTTTTGATAGCAAGCTCTGAAAGCTTCCTGTCACTTAGTGCGGTTTGACGGCATCATCGCAGAGACCATCGATCCGTTTGCTTGACTCTGCATTATTAAGATGACAATTGTGCGCGTGGGTGCACGCTGTGTGTCCCAACTGTAATGCATGTCTCAGATCCATTATAACCCGATTAGATTCCCCTCTCTCCTGGAAGTGCTGCTCTGTGACAGAGAGCATAATCTTTAATGGAATTTGTGTGAAATTAAATTATACGAGCATCAATAAACATAACATAATTCAGAAGAGTAAATGGGCTTAATTTATTGGATGGGCAGGCGTAATGGCACCGGTGTGTATAGAATGAAGATGTCAGGGAGACAGGTTTGAAACAGCGGGGGAAAGGGGGTTGACAAATGCATCATTGTGTTTATGTGTGTGTGAGCATTTGTATGTTAGCATGTGTGACACTCTAAGTGAGAAAGATAAATGTTAATCATGAGGCATAGCGGGGTCCTCACTGTTCTTACTGAACTGTGTGTGTGTGTAGATGTGTATTATGGGGACACAAACCTGTTTACACACTCACATTGTGGGGACCAGCTATCCTAATGAGGACCAAACGCAAGTCCCCATAACACAAGTCGTAAATTTCAGAGTGAAGACTTGTTTTATGATTAGGGTCAGGGTTAGAGGTCGTAGATTTAGTTTAAGGGGTAAGGTTTAGGCAAGTGGTGGTTATGAGTAGGGTTAGGATAAGTCTTCAGGAAGTGAATATAAGTCAATGTAGTGTCCTCTGAAGTGATGGAAACATGACTGAGTGTGTGTGTGTGTGTTCAATATTCTGAGGCAGGAATTTGAAACAGCAGGAAACTGGCAGATTCTTCATCCACATGAGTGGGTAAAGAAAGTTCAACCTTTTATTAGAGAGGACTGTAATTTAATGGGCAGGGTGCACACATGGACTGAGAGAGCCGAGTGAGAGATGAAGACAGAGGGTGGCGAGGGAGGGAGAGACAGAGACGCAGAGAGGAAGACAAAGATTAGATTGAGAGACAAATGAAAAGATGGCAAGAAAGTGATGGAGATGGAGAGGGAGTCAGATGCCAAAGGGGGGAAAAAAGGTTGAAAATGCAGGGATGAAAACATATCGAAGGACGGGGTGAGAAATGGTGCGTGTATGTGTGTGTGCTTGTGTGTGCGCCTTGAAAGGAAGATTTGATGGAGTGGCTCTGCAGCTGTAACAGTCAAGTGTTTGATTGCCCGGGTGGGAATCGCGTGAGGTTGTCATTTTGCGTCTTAACCTTTTCGGGGGAGCTTTTCTTTTTTTGGGGTGGGAGGTTAATAATCAAAAATGATCTGCTTCACTAGAGCAGATAAATAGTGTCAAACACAGCTGGGACAGAGAGGGGCTGACTGGCCACCACAGAGCTAAATTGATGGTTGTAGCTGCAGAGGAGACATGGAAAAAAGCCCCCTCGCTCTACTGTATGACATGAATAGACTTCTAGGTGTCGTGTATTTTTTTTCTGCTCTGTCGTTTTTGTGATGAGCTGCAGTCAGAAGCCGGGAGGTGCAGATGTAAAGTGCGTGTCGTCCGAGACGTGGGAGCACGCCACGGCTGAACCGACAGAGTGCCTTTACAGCAGCCTTTCATTTTACAGTCTGAGAGGTTGACATTTTTATTAAGGCCTGACTGATACTGTATTTTGGGGGCCAATATAGATATCAATATAAGGAATTGAAATATCAATATATCACCCAACACTCTTTATAATTTATTACACTGCTTCATCAACTCAATTCTGATTATGGCATTCTAAGGTCTGTTATTTCTGTATAGTAGACTATTGGTATAAATAATAGATCACTGCTATGAAGAACTGACAGTTGCTATGGATGAAGTTCTGATCATCCTCTGGAGGAGCAATAAAATCATTTTAAAGCAATAAACTCATATTTAAATCGATATTTTATGTCAAATTACTATTTGTTTAAGAAAGTAGACATGTAACAAGCGGGATAATGCACAGTGAGCTGGTCATTATTGCTAAATAAACCCCTTCAGTGTGATTCAAGACCCCTATGCAAACTGCATCACCCTGTCAGGGTTTATTTAGCATTATTACATGGCTTTGCTTAATACTCACTTGTGATTGGTCAATTACAGATTTCTCAGGTTTGTTATTTCTATATAGTCGACCGTTGCTATGTGTAACAGACCACTGCTGTGAAGAACTGACCATTGCTATGAACAATGTTCTGATTATTGACTCTGGAAGCAACTCATTTTTAAAATCAATCATAACATCATTTTTGAATAAACATTTTAATATTTTGTGTCAAATTACTGAATTTTCTTCCAAGCAGTATAATAAGCAGAATAATCTACAGTAGGAGGTTTTCATTCATTATTTCTGTTCCTTTCAGCCAGGTATTTTTTAATAATTATGGATTAAAACCACAGAGAGAGAAAAATATATTTATATATTAAACCCGGATTAAGAAAAAAAGACTCAAACATACATAAATTGCAGTCTAAAAAAGTAAAAATAAATAGATAAATAAATAAGAACAATCTGTATTATGTTCCACTGAAAAAAAAATCTTTTGATAGATCAATATCGGCCCATAATATTGGCCAACCAATATATCGGTCAAGCTCAGATTTTTACTTATTATTTCTGTTTGTCTCAGTCAGGATGTGTGTATTTAAGAAATGTTTGCCAGTGTGTTGACTCTGCATGAGGGATTATGTCATAGTCAGGCACACACACACACACACACACACACACACACACAATAAGACAGAAAAAGGTGCAGGCTGTTGAAGACATATGTCATTGTCACATTTTTTTCTTCTCCTCCCAGAAGGCCTGACTGTTTTTGAAAGATATACAGTCCACAAAAGCCTCTTCTTCTTTATCCCATAAATCTGTTTGTGTGGCGGATAAAAGGAGATGGACTGAGAGGAAAAGAAAAGCAACTCCGTTTACTTTATCATCTTTCACTCTCCCCCCTCCTGCCCTCGCTCCAGCACCAGATTTGTGGCCATAATCGTGGATAACTTACAGTATAATCTTGTTTGTTCCTTTCTTAAATGGAGCGATAACATCTCTCCGGATCATGAGTGGAACGGCAG
>JAJHUR010091894.1:0-20828 GCA_027495735.1 Lutjanus campechanus | reverse complement strand
TCTTAAATAAAAAAATCTCAGAAGTCTCATGCTCAGTCACTAC
This sequence comes from Lutjanus campechanus, assembly GCA_027495735.1. Taxonomy (NCBI): domain Eukaryota; kingdom Metazoa; phylum Chordata; class Actinopteri; order Lutjaniformes; family Lutjanidae; genus Lutjanus; species Lutjanus campechanus. The sequence goes on along the minus strand of JAJHUR010091894.1, from coordinate 20,785 downwards.
AACCCCAGAGTCTTTATTTCACAGGGCTGTCATAATAAAAAAAATAGTTTTATTGATAGTGATAATCTAACTTTGATTAAAAAAAAGAAAAGAATACAGTACATCCATGCATGTAATTGTCTCTGAGTTAAAGGGTTTCAACAGCTTTTCCAAAATTTTAAAACTCATTAACTAAACTTGCAATGGAAAAGGGGGACCTAAAGTTAAGTTTTCAACAGCGATCAGGGGCAAAGTAAGCTGTGCTAATGTGGATGTGATCATAAGAAAAGACCTCATATGACCAAAAATCCCTCTTTCGTGTTTCCAACAGGTGGTTTATTGTTGGAAAGACACCTTTTAGTTCTCACAAGTATGATCTTCCAATGATCCAACGCCTGGTTGCTGTCTCTTATGTCTACTGTCCTGTTGATCTGTCCTTTAAAAAGTGGGAAAAACCATCAGCTATTTGTATGCCCCAAAATTCAGAATACAGTGTTTCCCTTACCCTAGATGTTTCCCTGCTCCAACTCAAATTTGTTATCAGGCTTCTGCAGGGGCTTCATGACGAGCTGATCATTTGAATCAGGTGTGTTGGAGCAGGGAAACGCCCAAAACGTGCAGGGCAGTGAGCCCCGAGGACCAGGATAGGGGAAACGTTGAAATGTATAATTTATTTACCTTTAAATTGCAGAATCATTATGCTGAACACAACAATTGGACAAATGTTAAAAAGACATCATTTCAGCACAGTTGTACACTTTTCAGTGTGTTAATTTTTATCAAGATATACCCCAACTCCTGAGCCAAGAGTTGAAACTGCTGGCAAATTGATTATATTGTATCTCCAATTGTACATTAAATTTCAGTCTAATTGCTTCTGGCAAACAACTGATCAGGTTTTCATGGTTTTTTTCCTCATTTGTCTAAAAACTAAAGCACTAAAATATAAGTATTTTGCAAATTAACTTTGTACAATGTATAAAGAGTCAAAAAAAAAATGAGACAGGTTCATTGTGAATTATTTATGGATGTGTTGATTTGTGTTTTTAATAAAAGAAAATGCTCTTGTCTAATAATTCTGTGTTTCACCTAGTGATTTGCAGATTTTATTTAGTCACTGCTTGTGTTTACTTTATTTAAAAGAGACAGTGCACATTAAATAACATGTATATTAATAATATTAATATAATTAAATAACATAATAACATGCTAATTTTCATCTGTAGTCCCTGGTAGGTTGATGACATACAGAAAACATTATAAGAAAACATACAAAAAACACAGACAAAAGCAAACATGCACAAGTAGTAAAACAGTGACATAAAAACATTTCAGAAAACATACTGTACAAAAGCACATAAGCACATAAACAAAAACACAGACAGTTACAAAACAATGACAATAGTGACAGCACTGGTACTAAAATTAAACTACCATTGACTTTAAGCTCTCTGAACTTTATGATTGTCTATTACAAGCTCGCCTATGTTTGATTGCCAGCTTGCAGTAAGGTTGACTGGTACCTCGTCATCCCAACAATGCTTTGATGGCAGCCTGGTAAGAATAGCTCTCTGCACAGGTCCTGGCCTCTGAGGAGCAGTAAGAAAACTTTAGAGGTGACTGTATTTAGTGACACACTGTGAGGGTCAGTGCTGCAGTTCTGGAACAGTGTTGAAGGGGCCAACAACACAGGAACTTCTCCCTGATTTGTACTTTTTCTTGAGAGTTTGGGGTTTTTATAGGATCAGACGCTTAACATCAAGGAAGATGAGAGCAACAGATCTACTCTTCATCACTATCAGTCACAATGTTTCCTTTATGGGTAAGTTCTTCTTTTATTGTTAATATTAGAAATCAAACAGTTTTAGTGTGTCACTGTTTATTTTCTATATAATTGCAATTATACTGTTACACTACAAATGTACACTGTTAACCCAGATTTTACTCAGTACTGCCTACTGGGTTAAAGTGACCCAGTGTTGGTGTTATTTTTATATTATGGTTGGGTTACCGTTAAAACCTGGGTGAGTTTCTACCCGTTGGTACTGGGTAAAATTATTTTTGGTGACACAAACTTAAGACAAAGATTAAGCACATAAAATAAATTAGAATGAAATAAAAAAATAAATGTATATTTATAATAAAACACAATAGCATAGGGTACTAAAACACAAAGTAAGTTGGCCAGTTTGCTGTGTGTCATTTCACATTTAAAACACCTGATTAGAAACTTGGAAATCAAGGAGCTGTAGTTGAAGCAGCAGCTATTCCTCTTGGGGTGCACACCTGATAATGCTCTACACACGACAGAACATGATCACAAAATGTAGCTCACCTCCACCACAACAACAAGAGCGACAACATACAATAAGTACATACAGACACTTAAGTTTCATCATCAAGTCATTGACCTGATCGTCTCTTTTCCATTACAGGTAAAACCTGGTGGATGCTGATGCTGATTTTACGTCTGCTCGTCCTCCTGCTGGCTGGATTCACCCTCTTCAGTGACGAGCAGGAACGATTCATCTGCAACACCATCCAGCCGGGCTGCTCTAATGTGTGTTTTGATGTGTTTGCTCCTGTATCCGTCTTTCGTCTCTGGCTCTTCCACCTTATTCTTCTCTGTCTTCCCCATGTGCTGTTTGCAACCTATGTTGTGCATAAAGTTTTATCACATCCACATTCGGGAGGTTTCTACTATGACAAGAGCAGAGGTGGTTCACCTTTCAGCCTTGAGAACTCGAGCTCCTCCAGAGAATTGTCCTTGCATAAAGCTCAGCTTCATGACCTGCCGCATGGATGGGGAGTTCCACGCTTCTATTGCGCTTACTTACTGGTTGTGATTCTTCGGATACTTCTAGAAGGGGTTTTCGGTGCAGGCCAGTTTTTTCTCTTTGGTTTGTCCATGCCAAAGAGCTTCCTCTGTTATGAGGCTCCCTGCACGTCTGGGGTGGAATGCTACATCTCCAGACCGACTGAGAAGACCTTGATGCTCAACTTCATGCTGGGTGTTGCTTCCTTGTCCATTCTGCTAAGTTTCTTTGACCTGGTGAGCTCCATGAAGGCGATGGTGAGATGGAGGAGGAAAACAGAGATGTTTATGGAGGAGATGAGTAAAGGAGAGCAAAGCAGCGTGTTTACAACGACTACCGCTGATGACAGGATCAGCCTGAGTGGAAGCTCAAAGAACGGTCTCAAAGATGAAAGGCACACTCCTGCTGTGGTTGTGCCAAATGGTGAACCTCCTCATGCAAAGGTGAACGGTGGAACAATCATTAAACCTGCAGAATCCACTACTGACAAGAGGCCTGACAGCAAAGATCCTAAGACAGACATGTCTCAGTTACCAACTCCCATGAGCACACCAGTACCAACTCACTTTGTCCTCCACAGCCACCTGAGACCGCCACTGTCCCCTCGCCCTGACAGGGGACCACCACCAAACCCCAGGGTGCCAACAACACCTATGGGGGTCAAAAAGCTGGGCCAGTACACTCCAGCTGGGGCTAACTCAGGCCAACAGTGTGACAGCAATGAATCTCAAGACAAGAGGGCGTGGGTGTAAATGACTGAGTGGCCATTTATTATTCTCACTTGACAAAAACTGCTGTACATCTACCTCATGACTTTTTGCTCTGTGATCCAACAACAGTTGAGCAAGCCAGGTGGAACCTCCGTCAACTTTCTCCTCTCCCATTTCCTGTACTTGTTGTGTGCAAGGGTGTGTAGTCACATATTAAGTTAGCTAATGTTAGCAGAACACTAGCTAGCTTACAATTGATGTAGATTAGCCAGCTAGTTTTTTGCTAATTTCACTTGTCAGATGTAATTAGCTTGATAACAATTGATGTAGCTAGTTAGAACTGTTAGAAATGGCAAGCTAGGCAACAAGTATATCAAGCTTAATATCTGGTAGTCGCATACTCAAGAGAACAATATTTTCTTAGGACTTGGTAGACATCAAAACAGACCTACGAGGAGAGGGAATATTGGACTTACATTCATCTGGTTTATCTGTTTTTTAAGATTATCATAAGAAATCTAGAAAGAAAGACAGTTCTATATTTCTGTAAGCAATTCTGGAGAAAGATAGTTGATTGTTGAGTGTCATTCCTTCATCACCAAATGCTTGGGTTAAGCCACCAACTCAAAGTGTCGGTTTTTGATGACCTGTGAATGAGACTTAACTATCTTTCTCCAGAAACGCTTATTTAACACACACTCAACAAGGAATCAAAAATCAGCCACCTTCTTTCAATCTTTTTTTTTTGTTTATTGTTCTAATGTGATAAAATGTGTTGTTTTTTCTTGATGCATGCATACTGAATGTTATTTCTTTTGTAATAATAAATATATGTCATTGATCAGATATATCTTGTTCAGTAAAAAGCAACTGTTTCACATGGTTTTACTTTTGCCTGGTCCAAGGCATATTTGTTTCATACCCTTTGCTGTTTCGTTATGGGAAAATGAGTCACTTACAGAAACACATGCTGACCTTGATGAAGCAGTAGTTACAGTACTCAGCTGTTGTCTGGATGACTGAGTGCTGGCAGCCACAACAGACACAATGACCTGACCTCTGACCTGTCACATGACCACTCTACCACCCAGCCATGACCTGACTTAAGCCAACCCTGCTCGGGTGACATAAGACCTTCAACCTGCACACCATCTTTTTACATTAACTTAGAATGCAAGCAGAGTCCCCACCATCAGACCTGTATGATACAGAAAGTGATTTATGATCACAGCCACTTTTGACTTTACAGTTGAGTATAAATTGATTACCAATGACTTGACATATGGCCAGTGTAGAGTACTGGCAGCGTGGCATTAAAAAATGGTTAATGTTGTGAAATTGTTGCAGGTAATTTAGATTTAGACACCAAGGCTTAATTTGTACTATTTTAAGAAATTACAATTAAACATATTTTTAATACGTAGTTGTTTTTTTCCCCACTACTTTAATCTATTGAAACAGTCTGGCAGTTGCTGCAAGACTGTCTCTTTTTTATGTACTGTGCTGTTGTTCATTTGGTTAATCTTCTATTATTTGGCCTGAGTGTTCTATTTACTCAGCCAACACGATTTTCTCAAAGGAGGAGAAATTAGAGCTTCTCTGCCAAGCCATCGTGAGTAAGGTAGCTAGGCTAACTAACCTTTTAGCTAGCTAGCAAACAGTGTAGTTTTGTCAACTTTTCAGCTAGCTAATGTTAGGTTTTGTTAAAGAATACAGAACAGTTGACAATTTAAGTAATGGTTTCCCCCCACTTTTATACTTATTAGGACCTCACAGCACTCTATTTATGTTTTTTTAATCTGGGTAAGCATGAAGAATCTCCATAGTGATATTTCATTTTGGTTTACATCAACAAGCTAAACAGATAATTTTAAAGCAATATTCCACCACTGAATGATCGTCCACTCAATATATACTCACCCCTGTGCCGATGGGTGAAGATCTTCAGTTCACAAAACAATCCTGGAGTTTCAGCAGAAAACAGGGTTACAGCTAATGGCAGTGAATGGAGACCAAATGCAAATGTAAAAAAAAAAGAACACAAAACAAACACAAAATGTCTCCATCCTGCTCGTGTGGTGCAATCCAAGAGTCCACGAGCCACGACATTAAAATTTAGCCACAAAAGACGCCATTTACACCATGTTTTTAAATGTCAACTGTAGCATGTAGCTGGTAGCATGTAAACATGGTGTTGATCTCGCGAGACTTCGTATATCACTTAATGGATGCACTTTTAAAAAAATCGCAAGATTGACGCCATTAGCTGCAACCCTGTTTTCTGCTGAAACTCCAGGATTGTTTTGTGAACTGAAGATCTTCACCCATCCTCACATCGGCATAGGGGTGAGTACATATTGAGTGGATGATCATTGAGCGGTAGAATATTACTTTAAATTGTGTAACAGAGCTCTGCTAAATTTTAAATCTGAATTTCCGGTTTAGTTAGATTTAGGAAAAGAGCATGGTTTGAGTTAAAATAAGTATCTTACTTTATGTAAGTCATAGGTGCAAAGGTTAAAAAGAAAAATGAGTCATAAAGAAAATAAAATTCGTAGGCTAGTACCAAGAAATGTTTAAGTAAAGAGACCATAGCAGAACTAATGATGGCCTTATGACTGAAATATTTTCTGTTCGTGTACTTCTGTTTGTGGAACATATTTCTCTCACTTTCCCCACAGAATAAAATTTCAACCACTGTCAGTTGTGTGTTTTTATTGTTTTGTTTATTTTCAAAGTCTAAAATGCCATCCTGGGACCAAAAACTCTTGGCTAAAATAACTGTTAATTACTGGATACATGTTTTAACTTCAGTTATAACCAACACTCCTGTCTGGTCAAAACAATGACAGTGAATGCCACAGCCGAACCCCTGACACACATTACCTCCAGTGTTGCCATGACCCTAACACATGCCTCATACCCTTCCCATTCTTCTTCTGCTGTGGTATTTGGGGCAGCTAAGACGTGCAGAAACACTAGCAGGGTGGCCTGTGGCCGTTCGGGTGCTCAGAGAAAGGATTGTACTGTCACTGGTGGAGGTCAGGAGGTCGTACAAGCAAACCTGCTGACCCCACACATGCGTCAACCCATATTCACACAAAACAGTGTCCCTATGTGACAGTATGTACTGTTCTTGATGACCTTCCCACAACTTGTCAACCTGAAGAAACAGAAACAGTTTTGTTAGCTATGTGTCCTTGGCACAAATCCCAGCCACCATGTCCATCTTAACACATGATGTAGTTACATCAGCCATGTTACAGCCGCTGTTTTGTTGTGCTATCTATAATAAGATCATATGAAACACTTTGTTTGCACCAGCCCTTTAAAAGACAAGCTTGTATAGGACGTTTTACGATCATCTTTCAGAGGTTTGAAAAACTGTCTACAACTGAATGAAGAGACACTACATGCCCAAAAGTAACTGGACACCTGAGCATTACACTTGTATGTGATAGTTGAACATCTCATCCCAAAACCATTGACACCAATCAGCTGCCATAACAGCCTCTGGCCTTCCTCCCAGCACTCATCTGCCCCTGTTTAGCAGTTCAGATCCTTTCCTTAAAGCTGCTACAATCAACTTTTAAATTTTGTTGATTTTCAAATTCAACAAGAATTTGTTGAAAAAACTTTAGTGAGAATGAAAAATGCTTCTAAAACAAATTATTCTCAAACCATCCAGTTACTGACAGTAAAAAACAAGCTCATCTGACCTCTGTGGTGCCTGCTGGTCCTTATTTAGATCAGGGCTGCCCAAAGAGGGGTGCTTGGACTAAAGGTGGCCCACCATAGTATTTGATTTGGCTCGCCAGAGCTTTCTAACTTTAATTTACAAAACAGAACAAAACACACATATAAATTGTTATTTATGCTGTTTTATTTTTATTTGTTGTCTCCTTTGTCTCTCTCACCTTTCCAGTCTACCTTCACCTACCCTGTCCAATAAAGGTAAAACTCCCCAAAATAATCTGAAAAACTCCTTTATAGGAGGATCTCTAATTATTAATTATTTTTTCATAATCTGAGCAGATGGGTAGAGTGACTCTTTGAACAGGGAGTTAAGGGAATTTGGATCTTAATATCATTTTGCATTTTAACTACAGTATACAATACATTAGGTGTGTGCTTTTGGCTCACGGTCCAACATCAAGTTTCAGTTTTGGCTCTTGAAGGGAAAAAGTTTGTCCATCTCTGATTTAGATATTCCAAACAGTCAGTGTTTCCTCACAAATAGCATGTTCTCGTGTTTTAGCGGCGGTTGGCAACCAGCGTATTAGGTGCATTATCGCCACCTTCTGCTCCGGAGTGTGGATCAGAGATTAAATTCTATTGTGTAAACCCTTCTGTCTAATAAATTACAAAAACACTCTTGTACTCGGCCCACTTGGCAGACTCATCAAAGTTTTAACATTAACTTCATGTATTCCAATCTTCCTGTTTTAGACATGTTTTAGAATTTGACATGTTCCTCCAAGCATGTTGACCTTATCCAACTCAAATCTGGACAGAAAGGACTTAAGACATTGTTAATGCTATATTCTGAAAATGTTGACGTACCGTCAGATGTAGTATTAACTTCCGTTTACTTGGTCAAATCTGCCGAAACTTCACATGTTCAATAGAAGGCCTGAACATGTGATATGAGTTTTGTCGATGGGAGTGGCCACGCCCTTTAAAGTACAGCACTGGTGGCACGTTTCACCAACATGAATGAAAATCACAACAGACGTGTATCATGACCAGATGCACCAAAAACTCTCTGGGACTCGTAGGCTAAACCCAACAGGCAGTCAGCCATTATGAATTTTGTGGTCAATTTTGGCATTTTACACACATCACATTTTAACAAACTCCTCCTACAGAAATAATCTGATTGACTTCAAAAATCAGTTTGTGCCATATAGACTACTTTGTGATCAAAAGTTATTAAAAGATTTGATCAGCCTTAAACAGTGTGGCCGTGTGATGGCATCAAGTTTTGATGGTGGTGTAGAAATGAAGTGTGCAGATTATTTTTCCTTTTTTGACAAGTACTTTTGCCCTTTCTGTGTGCAAAATAGTTTTGAGTTTTCCACCTTAAGTGGCTTATTGTCATTTAAAAAGTTCTGTCATGAGTCAGAGTTTTCTTCAAAATAAAGTCTTAACTGGTAGATATCTCACTCAGAGACACGATGGCTCATGTGTGTTGTACAGCTGTGTTCGGACATCAATACAGAGCAGAATATTAGGTGTTGGTGCCTTTGGTCGCTATCGATCTTCTCCTCAGCTGAAGTTAATGTGTCAGCCTGCATCCGCCTCAGGTGCAACAGCAGACTGCAATCTCATGGGTGACAGACAGAGGAGATTGAGAAGTAAGAGGGAAAACTCGACATTGACCACAACAGCACATCAGAGGAGATGTCGGAGGCATCAAAAATATTGATTACCCAGTATCCTCTTCACCTCTGCGGTTGTAGTTTAGATGAAGGGTGGGGGTGGGGTGGGGTTGTCCCTGATGGCTACGGCTCGGAAAACAAAATCCATTCTGTCTCCCTTTGATGTTGATGATGGAGGGATTGTAGGGTGGAAGAAGAGAGAGAGAGCAATCCAAGAGTGTTGGTTTTGTGTAAAGGAAGGCTGAATGGCTACGAGGCCTTGTCTTTGTTTTGACTGCTTGTCCACAGATGAGTTCATTAAGGATTGTGGCTGACACGTCTTGTGTGGCCCATTTTAAATACCACTTATGTTCATTTTACAACCTTGGTACAATTATCAACTCCCACAGAGCTGATTAAAAACTCACGAGTTCTGTTTCTGCCATTTGATCAAAGGGGTACTTAAGCTCAACCACTTATATCATTTTTATAAAGCCGGAGCATGTAGAGGAGACAGAGGCAGGTTAAAATAAAATGTTGCAGATGAAGCAGATATCCTCACTGTTTAGGGTGAAGCAGCTCCAAAAACACTGAATCCTACATGTCTCATAACTCAATAGCATTTTTTTCTGTAAACCTTACCTGCCTGGAAAGGTTTTGGTGAACTCCCTGCACCCAGTTTATAACACAGATGTTGTGTTACAAATTTAAAGGCCAATCTGAGATAATCCTGCAGACTAAATTATTTGCTCAAATTTAAGAAAGCTCCACCAAGTGCCAGAGAAGACATTATACAACTGTAAGTAGTACTCTTTGTGACCAAACTGATGATCATGTTTAAATTTGGTGTGCTGCGTCTTTAAATCTGGAAACATTCACAAGAGAATCCTTACAGGCCTGTCAGATGTGTCACAAACAATTCAGTTTCAGCTGATAATCAAGCAAGATTTCTGTTGTCAGTGGGGGAGTGTTAGGGACAGACACAGGGGTTAAAAATGAGAGATTTTTTTTTTTTAAATTTTGCATTTTGAGAATAAAGTTGAAATGTAACAGCAAAGCAGACTTCATTCTCTAAGTAGTATTAATTCTCCAATAATATTGTTATATATTGAAACATATATATTGTTATATATATATATGTATATTATTAATAGTATTTTCTCTTATGCCTGGCACTGTGGAAAGTTTGACATTATTTTCAACATCTCATTTTTATTCTTGATATTTTGACTTTTTTCCCCTCTGCATGTTGACTTAATTTTCAACATTTTGACTTTATTCTCAAAATGCTAAATGACAAAAAAGCTTTATCTTCTTCTTCTTGCCGTCTTATGCCTATCCGTAATACTCTTCTGTGGTTATCTAACAGATTCCTGTCTGCCTTTTTCTTGCCCCTGCAGAAAATGCCAGAAATGACAAACATGGCCTTTGACCTCTGACCTCCACACCCCTCACCCTGCATGACTTTACACACATAAATGTGAGTTGAATGAGCCTTTACAATGCTTTTTTAAAAATCTTAATGGTTTTGATAATCTCCTGACTTTTAATCTAGTGATGACCAGCAGGTCAAAACTTCCAGATGTCCAACACTTACTTACATTCACTGTAAAAGCAAGACACCTAAAGCGTCAACAAGCCTGATAGTCTATCCATCAGCATGCTAACTGTATGCATGTTAGGTTACTGGTAATCTAATATTCTTCAGGTTTGTTTTCTCTTATGCTAATATTAAGCCCGTAACACTGAGGCAGCTATACTCTAATATTTTTAGTAACAATTATTAACATACAAATATTACTATTAACTAATTGCTTATTGACATGCATATTAGTAGCATTTTCACTCTGTATTAATCATTATGTAGCACTTACTATAATGCCGCCTGTGCATTCGACACTTACATGTACGCTGTGAAATCATTTTTTTTCCCATGCAATATTTTCATACTGTGAAACCACCCTGTGATTTTTTTTTTTTTTTTTTACAAGGCAATAATATTTATACCTGTTCTATTGGTAACATTTCTACACACCATATCACAACATTTGTGCCATTATCCTGTACAATTATCCACATATATCCAAATATTTGTAAAAGTGAAAGGGGTACATATTGTGTATAGTTTGTGTATACAGTCTTTAATTCATATTTTTTTTCTGTACTATCGTATCGTATCGTATCGTATCGTATCGTATCGTATCGTATCGTATCCTATCCTATCCTATCTTGTCTTATCTATCTGTATCCTATCTTGTCTTATCTATCTATTCTGTATGAGCATATTTTACAACTACTACGGCATTACCTACGACTTTTCTCTCCATAAACTCTTAATTACTGCTTATTGCTAGTAAGTAAGGATTTACTAAGTTTGAAAAGGAAGCCACTTTAGGTTAATACATGTCAGACTATAGCAAATCAGTTATGTGGAAAACCTTACTTTAGAGAGCAGACTTTATTCTGAGTAATAAATAAACAAAAAAATCTGGAAAGTATTAACGTGCAGTTTTGTGTTTTGTTACATAAGAACAGACCTCATTTATTGTTGAGGAAAAATTACTATTCTTGTGGTACTACCACTTTAAAAGGCCCACACTGAGCAAAGAAAATTAAGATTGTAATTCATGTACAACAACTTTCTTCCTTACAGTAATTACAAGGCTATTGAGGAAAAACAGCTAAAAAGAAAAAAGCTACTAATATCTGTGCTAAAAAGCAACTACTTAATGATGAATATGTGTTCGTTAATATAAAGTACCCATGACATGAATGTGAAAGGTGGCACTTCTGTTACAGTAACCCCCTCAGCTCTATAATTATATAAACTTTATAGTGTGTTCTCATGATTAATTTATGAATTAAGCTAAACTTTGCTGTTTAGGTTCAGTCTCACTGTGCTCATCTGTTATTTTAGACACAGCAAAAAAGCTCTGGTAACCCACTGTACACTACCAGCCCAGCACCAGACAGCAGACGCACAAAGTAAGCAGCTAGCTGATGAACAAAGTAGAGTATTAGTTGCTATTTATTACAGGTATAATATTGTCGCTGCTGGATGCAAACCTTGCGTCTCCATATTTTGACCTCTTTTTTTCCCCATAAATTAATGCTATTGGTTGCCGTTTGTCTGTCTGTGGGTATTACAAATATTAACCATTAAAGTACTGAAAAGAGCTCCTAACTTTGACTAAGCAGCATTCAATTAGTTTAAAAACACAGGGTTTTATTTATTTCCTGAAAAATAACAGTTTTGGACATGCCATGTTTCTGCCTGACAGTGACAATATGCAACATTTTCCTGAAAAATACTGGACTCATAATCATCCCTTGTGACCCACTAGAAGTGTGTGGTGGTGTCTGTATCTGCGCAGACCCCGTGCTTTGCCTATATTTACTGATCTTCTCATTATTTTGCTGTGCTCAGGATGCTTTACCAACCCAGTACACTGGTACATAAACACACAAATCCTACTGATCTGCATTTAACTATTTATTAGTAGCTAAATATTTCTCCCAGGAAAGAGTGGAGATCAAAATCAGAGGGTGAATATTGGACTTAAATTCACCAGGTGGCAAATGACTGGTAATGCCTTCTGTGTCTGCTGGATGGACTGTTTGCTAACAAATTAACCATTACAACATAAAAGGTGATAATTTGTCAGTGTTTTCCTCTGCACACCAATGGCCAACATCAGTTATTGCACTTCCTTGAAGAAAATAGCACAGCCCTAACTATACTTCATATACTCTCTATATACTGTGATTATTTCATTTCCTTTGGCTTCTTTTTAGAGTCATGTGGTGGTTGATCCCAGCATGCTTTGGGGCAGTGAGGGCAAAGCAGTGAGGTCATCTGTCCATCACGAGGCATGTCAGTTAGGCATAGAAGAAATGTTTGTTTTAGAATGCATTGTAAATCAGCCATGGCATGACAATAGCTGTTATTGAAAGCAAAATGCTTCCCACCCTGCTTTGTATACATTCTGAAATTATAGACTCCACTGCTACATGACCTTTACCAGCCCGTGTACGCCAACCAGACATCTTAACATGATTTATTTCAAACCAATCAGACTCGGACAACTAATTAGATTGATACACAAAGATGGTGTTCATATACATCCTAATTGGAACCAATGAAGAAGAGTTGGGTTGTCTGAATTTCACCAATAGGATCTCTCCGTGATGAGCTCTTCCTGAACCGCCGAGTCAGAGCCGTGTTTATGTTCCAAGGAGACAGATCAGGCACGACGACCCCTCAACCCATTTCCTTTGTTGATTTTTTGCTTTTGGGCTTGAAGGAACATGTTCAACCCCCTGCCACAACACACACACACACACACACACACACACACACACACACAGGACGAGCAGGAGGAAGCTAACTTGTCACATGGTTAACAAGCAGTTGCAGAGCAATTTGTTCTCATTAGACAGAGCAAACAGGATCTGCTGTCGCTTAATTTGATAAATGGAATTATTGATGGAGACAAATTTGACTTATGTCAAAGTTGTCACAATTAGACTTCCATAGGAAGTAACTGATTTGTTTACTTCAGACCATCACAATAATTGGGTATACATAGCAGAAAAGACTTGTGTCAAAGTTATTTAGTTATTAAAAGTAGATTTGTAACTTTACTGGGATCAAGTCTTTAACTTATTTAACTCTGACTTATCCACCAGGTGGCTCCATCTTTACAAACTCATGTTATACAGCAGTGATTTCCTCCAAACTACACTTATTATAACTTTCTTACTAATGCTTCATCCACTTTATTCCAACTTTGTTTCAGCTTGATAGTTTTATTATATTTTAAGTGAACTTTAAAGTCATTTCAAATTCATAAATGATATTTACAATGTCACAAATTTTGATTGAATTATAAATATTGTTCTTATATATTATATTAAGTGTATGATAATTATCTCAAAAGAAGATTAAAATAGAAAAAATTACAAAATTACAATATAAGTACAGCACTCGTATAAAAGGATGTACTTAAGTACATTTAAGTGCATCTTAATTGTGTCTCAAAATAGTACAGTAAAGTGTATTTCACTACATCTTAACAAATGGCACACTTTTAGGACATTAATCATTTGCACATAGAAGTATAAGCATGTAAACTAAGTGTACGTTCTCAAGTAGGGGTCCTTGACACTCGGTACATGAAAAGTTCACAGTTTCATTCATTTAATTTATCGTGATATATTACAAAAATATTTCTTTACAAAAGTCTTCATAGTTTATATTGAATTGCTTTTATTAGGCCCATTTTATATATTCTGATTATATATTTTTATTGTGTATTATTTAAAATAATGAAGAGCAGTGTGATTATGCTTTGTTGTGGTTATTCTGTGTTAACATGGTGCGCATGTTTTTAATACATGTATATCATACATACATATCAGCTTTCTAATGAAATTCTCTTGTGTTGTTGTGTAACTAAATAGGAGTGTTTAAAAAAATAGGCTACATCAAAATTTTTTCCAGGGGATAGGGGTAAGGGGTCCTCGGTTGATTAAAGAACACTGAGACTCTCTGGTCAAGGATATGTCAGTCTTTGTTTGTTTGTTAATAAATTTAAGGAAACTGGGATATTCAGCTTAAACTGACAAATCTGTGGGGTTATGAACATAATGAATGAATGAAAAACAGGTGACATTTTCTCACTCTGGTTTAATAAAACGTGATATTTTTAGCCTTAACTTACAACAAAAGAACGTTTTGTAGACGTATGTTAAATTCACATTTTATGTGCTTTGCTGGGGGCTGTCGGTTTCTATTTGTTTGGCCACACGATGGCAGCATAATCCAACTTTATACGTCTCTCGTCACTCTGGAGGGGTTCAGAGTTTTCTCCAAAGTTTTAGAGCACATCAGGTTCTGTTTTGCGCATCGGCAATGTCATTTGAGTTTATGAATGACTCAGAAAAACTATGAATAGTCTCGAACACATTTGTGGACACAGTATTTGCTCAGAGGCAAAAATAGACCCCACTCACGCGCCATTTCACTCATTACGCACAAACTTTTAACGATTCCTTGAACCACAATTTAGTGATGATACTTAAAGATAAACAGACCACACACTGAAGGACCGTAATTACCTTTACGCACAACAGAGATGTCAGCATGCAGCTACAATGTCTGTCCGTGCTCACTGACGTTTTAATTATCAGCCTGATGCATGTCTACATTGTAAAGAATCATCCTAATTAAGAGTGACATTAACAACAAGCATGCAATAACATATAAGAGGAAGCAGATGTTTGCTTTAAAATACTGCAATTGTGGTCAGCTGATTGTTTTCACTCATTTGAACGAATTTGGTGAACAAAACTGAACAGCCTGATAAATTAACGCCCTCGGCAAGCACTGACCCACCTGTTATAAAATAAAAAAGAATAATAATTAAAAAAAAAGAAGTGGATGAAATTAATTGACTTGTAAAGGTGTGATAATAGGATAAGGTAAAACGTGCCATATTTAGTCCGGATCAGGGGTTTAACAGAGGACAAAAGTCAAGAGTTAATAACAACCCTAACGTGTAGGGGGCATTAAACTGAGAAGACCACCTGTAGTGCCCCCATTGCCATTCTGATGTTGTTCCCCGCGACTCACAGCGTGTGAATCTGCAGCACCACGGGAGGTTTAATAAAGCTTAACACATCCCATGTGTCCCCAAAGGCAAGTTACAACTTTTAGTTAAATATAAATTAATTTATAATTGTTAAAACCCAGCAGTTACGCACAAAGATATTGAAATTTTAGTATTTTAAAACTTTTAAAACATGCATCACAACAGCTTTGAGACATTTGACAGCATCAAGCCTCACAATAAGAAAGATTTGGCGATAAAGAGCAGGACGCACCAGGAAATTTTCAATAAAAGTTGTTTTATTCTCAAAATAAATTCTTCTATCAAAGTGTAAATTATACATATTTACAATCTCGTAAATTTTCATATACAAATGTACAACATATGTACACAAATAATTATATAAATACACTTTTACGCGCTAATGCAACCCGTATGAGACAGTATTAATTAAGGCATTGATTCATGTGTGTAAATCCATCTTGTGGAGACAAACAGTCCATTTCAAGCAGAGCAGTCTCATTGTGAATCTTATATGTTTAAGACACAGCGGTTCTTTACAGTAAGAAGAAGAAGAGCCTTCAGCTTTGCTATATACCATGTTTAACCTATCGACAAGGGGGATCTTGTCAGCTGTACGCATTCAATTAAGCGCAGATAAGACTCTGCATTCTTCGTGCGCAGGTACATTGTTCTGCTGCTGACGGTCTCATTATTTAAAGAGAAGCCATTAGGCGCTCATTAATGTGCTAATTACAACACGCTGATGGACAATCCCAGCACAATTAGTCACCCCCCTCCCTGTGCCCACCCCCTCCCTCTCCATTCAAATCCATGGACGTCATTTGGATAAGGCAAGGAAGGTCCAAACTGATCTGCAAACTTGTTGGTTGTAGGCTACTTTATTTTACGGTAGACTAATAAGACTTTACTTTGTATCAAGATAGACAAAAACTACAAATAAATAATATACTTTATTAGACAGTATAGACCGTTTATTAGACTTTCTTAAAGGATAACTTGGGACACATTACAACAGAAATATACTGTAAATGAAAGTGAAATGTGTCCCTGATGAAGTCTAGTATGGGTTTAATGAACGGTCTAATACAGTCTAATAAATATTATTTGTAGTTTTAATCTGTTTGATATAAAGTACAGCTTGTTACGTCTCATTAGTGCGCTGCAAAATAAAGTTCGACCGACTTCTTGAAGTAGAATGATTCAGAAATGACCATAAATTCAGAAAAAGTTCACATTAGGGGAGTGCTCATGATGAAGTTTCATCTTAAACTGGCAGTTTGGTGACTCACCTTGAGTTAATTTAGCAAAATTAAACCATACAAAACATTTAAAATCAGTATATACGCCGAAAAAAAAGAGCTGATATGCGCTGGTTTTAAAGTCTTTAGTGTCAAATGACATTAAGATGCACACTGAGTGGATTTATCACAGTTCAAACCCGGGAGAGTGGCATCTGTTTGGGGCAGGAGACGGAGCTGGCCGTCCCCGACCTCCAGGTCAGTCCCGTGCTCACGTCGCTGTACATGGAGCCCGCGGAGGCTTTGCTCCCCCAGCAGCAACGCGTGCAGAAAGTCCTCCAGGAGTCCAAGGTTTTCCCGGACCAGATCCAGGCTCCTGAAGTGATTCCCACCAGGAGGCACATAAAGTATTTCAGCATGAACACGGCGTAGTCCGGCCTCTGTCTGTTAGGGTCCGTCAAGCACGTACAGTTGTGCGTAATTTCCCACGTCTGTCTGTTGTGCTGCTCGTAAAAGTAACACGCCACTATGACAGTGGCTGGGACGGTGTACAAAACTGTGAAAACTCCTATTCTGATCATCAGCCGCTCCAGTTTGTCAGTTTTGGTGCCTCCTTGCTTGATGACACTCCTGATCCTGAACAGCGACACGAAGCCGGCCAGGAGGAACATGGTGCCGATGAACAGGTAGATAACCAGTGGTGCCAACACGAAACCCCGCAGGTTATCCAAGTTCTGGTTGCCCACGTAGCAAATCCCAGCTACAGAGTCCCCATCCACGGAGCTGAGAGCCAAAACAGCGATGGATTTCATGCTGGGGATAAGCCAGGCGGCCAAATGAAAGTACTGTGCGTAACTGGCGATGGCCTCATTCCCCCACTTCATCCCCGCGGCAAGGAACCAGGTGAGGGACAGAATCACCCACCAAATTGAGCTCGCCATGCCGAAGAAGTAGATGAGCAGGAATACGATGGTGCAGAGCGCAGGACCAGTAGTCTCGTAGTGGATGTGTTCTGCGCCGTTCTCTCTGTTGCACGCCACCTCCTCGTGTCCAGCGATCAATCTGACAATGTATCCGATGGAGACGAACATGTAGCAGGCGGAGAGGAAGATTATGGGCCGCTCTGGGTACTTGAACCTCTCCATGTCGATGAGAAAGGTCGCCACGGTTGCGAAAGTGGAGATGAAGCAGAGGACGGACCAGAGGCCGATCCAGAAGGCGGTAAAAGTCCTCTCCTCCGGTGTGAAGTAGGGGTTGTGGCACGGCATTGCGCAGTTCAGGATCTGCCCCGTCTTGACGCGATTGTGCAGCGGGTGCCCGTCGCTGGTCACTGGCACCATGGGCGCACGGCAGAAGCATCCCGGCTCGCACTGGGACGCAGCTGGTTTGTGTTTCCCAGGGATACCGCGACCGTAGCCGATCTTCTTCCTCGGGTTGTATGGTTTCAGTGGTCGGTTGGTGGGTTTCGCCACCACTGGGGAGGCAGTGGTGGTCTGGCTGCGGTTGTAGTCCATGCACAGCGTGTCCTGGTCGCCCTGCTCGGGCAGCAGGTCGCACCTCATACGGTCCGGCCACGGAAAGCCGTACTGCCTCATGAGCGGAGCGCAGCCGGCTTTGGCCCGCTCACACACGCTCCTGCACGGCGGCAGAGGTTTCTTGTAGTCCTCCAGGCAGATCGGCGTATACATGCTGCAGAGGAAGAAGCGCAAGTCCGGGGAGCACTTTATCTCCACCAGTGGCCAGAACTGGTGCACCTCCAGGCCGGCTTCGTCCTGCGTGTCGTGGTTGAACTGGTTGGGCATGTAGGTGTAGTTATAGCCGATTCCTTTGCACAGAGGCACAGAGATCTCCTGGCACTGGAGCTCCTTGGCCGCCATACAGCGCGTTCCTTGCAGGACGAGGGTGAACAGCAGCACGCACCATCCCGGGATGCTCCTCTCCATCGTTTGTTTTCTGTGCGCGGTTCGTCTTCGAAAAAGTGGCAGCGAACTTGCGCTTTGCAAGTAGGCTGCAGGTCAGATTAATCCAGAGATGCTGCTGAAGTCATGACAGAGCACAAAGAGTTTGTGATGCTGTGGAATGTGTGTAAAATCCAAAAACAAGCGCTTTATTTTCTCACAGCAGCCTGCTGGGATACAGCCAGTTTGCTCTCTGCCTTTGTGTCGGTGCAGCACCGAGTCTTTCTCTGCATGCTCTGTGGCTACTGGGTACGTTTGGTTTTATACGGGAGGAGCGAGGACACTCCCCCAGCCGGGCGGGGAGGAGGGAGAAGAAGTCAATCAAGGGTTCCTTCTATAGGTGTTTGTTTAAAATGTGCACCCTGGAGGAAGGGTTATAATCACTTTGTCTTGTACACACACACTGCCCTTAACAAACAAGGTGAGGGGGAGTAATAATACAATAGAGACATTAGGCAGAAATCTAATTAGGGATGCAGACAGTGGGGAGTAAACTAACATAAACCCCTCCAACTTATTAGGCTGGCAGGATACAGGATGCTCCTGAATGCATCACAGCATCACTGATGCAAATAAAGGGGAAAATTACTTAATGTTGTCGGGAAAGTATATAGTTCAAGCATTTTACCCCAAAAGAGTCCTTTTGTACAGGCACTTTAAGAGAGAAAATATGTGAATCTCACACAGAATATCAGACAAATTCAGTTATTCCTCATCAAAGTCTGCTCTATGACATAAAACATTCTAAGAGATCCAAGTAATCGTTTAAAAGTGTTTCTAATCATAATCTGTTTTTTGCCTCTTAAAATAATAGTTGAAATCAATATTAGTATACAAAGCAACAAAAATTACACTCAACAATTTAAAAACTGGCATTGATTAACATATCTAGAACAAAACAATTTAACTCAGGATTAAAAATGCGCTGTACTGCATCTAACTGCATTTTTCATCATGTAAAACAGTTTCTGCTTGATTGTGGACAGCACTGTGGACATCAGTTTTTTTTAAAACATAGTGTGCATGTACATTTGGAAATTGTGACATCACAGATTTTCTCTCACCTGGATTTCTTATGACTTCTGATATGTTATAAATGGCATATTCATGAAAAAAGTTTAAGGATTTTTGTGGCCATTTGTGTTACAACAAAATATTGCAACATAATTTAAATCAACTTGTAAAACATGATGTATTATTATAAATGAATCTAACCAACAGTATGTCAAATGGCCGAAATTAGCTCCACCTTTAGCTGCAACATTAATGAGATTAACACATGAATGCATCACTAATTAATTCAGTAATATAATACTTATTATTCTGAAATGGGCCAATCTGCATGAGTACTTTTACCTTTGGTACTTTAACTATATCATACTGTTACTTTTGTGCTTTTGAATGCATTTTACTTGTAGTAGAGTATTTTTACACTCTGGTATTGAGTAAAAGATTCAAGTACTTCTTTCACCACTGCTTGAAATGAAAATTTTTACGATGAAAGAAATACTCAGAAATACTCAATTTTATTTATATATAAGAGAGTATAAGAGATATAAGTCTAAAAGATCCTCCTGTCTTCTAAATCACACAATCATTAGGATTTAAAGTCTATATTTTTACTTTTTTATTTTACTTTATTTTCTCATTTTGTGCCACAGAGAATTTTCAGTTAGTCAGGACAACATTTTGTTCAGTCACTGTGTGAAACCACATGAACATACAGATTTCTTGTAACTGTAACCCTGATGGTTCCTTGTGTTGCCAAGTTTATGAAAAGCCAATGTTATCAATCATTCATCAGGAAACGGTTCTGAGAGCCACAAGGGAGCACCAGTCTGATACTGTCTGTCATTCACCCTCTGATTCAGTGGACGGCTTCCTGTCTCTGTGTGAATCTGACAGTGCGTGAAATTGTGCCCGTGGCCTCAGAGTTGGATGCATGTGTGAAAGAATGTGAGAAAATGTGTCCAGTGTGACAGGATGAGAATATGTCTGCATGTGAGTTTGTATGCAGGAGAAACAGAGGGTGGATGTGTGTGTATGTGTGTGTGGTAAGGGAGGTTAATGTGTTCTTGTTAGCCCACAG
>JAJHUR010091893.1:3187-17483 GCA_027495735.1 Lutjanus campechanus | reverse complement strand
AAACTGCAAACTCAAATTTTTCATTTGGGAATAAAAACTTGAAACCAGTTATTCTCATTCATATTTTTTCTCAGACAAGACCTCTTTCAGGGTAGAAAATACACCAGGTACTAAAGTGAAGGGTGAATACTTTGTTTCCCACATTCCAGTGACCTATAACTGAAACTTATTAGCTGGTAAACACAAAGGGACCACAGCATTTAGCTTTAGTGCAGTCTCAGATCTGATGTGCTTCTTCCCTTGAAAACTTTCCATAAGAACATGAATATTTCTTTCCAGGACTTCTGAATTTTGCTTTCTTTCTTTTCGTACTCTCCACTTCTCTCTTCGTCTCTCACTCATGGTCACGTCTAGAAGGGAACTACAGACCCACGAAAGATCTCGTGATCATTTTAACCCAAACCACAATCTTTCTCCAACCCTAACCAAGTGTTTCCAGCATTGTCACATTACAAGAAAAGCTCTGTTCCACATCACAAAATGTTGTTTTATGCGTTGTTGTCTAGATGGGAAGAATACACTTTTAGAGTCATGGGGCTTACACACAGCATACAGTGCAAGAAATTTGCCATAAATCAGGAGAAATACTGGAGAATTGTGAACCTGGGAGAAAACCGTGAAGGGGCAATGAATAACAGGACTCTCCAAGGACAGTCGTGAGGGTTGGCAAGTATCTATTGCATGTCTGCCCTTCCTGGGAGAAGGATCCCCCTTCTGTGGCTCTTCCTGTGGTTTCTACCAATTTGACTTTACTTGATTTTTTTTCCCCCCGCGTGCTCAAACATGTTTGAATTTTGACTAACAAATAACAGGATTGTGGGCCATACAGCCAGCCCTTCAAAGTGACACTTTTCACTATCTTTGAGCAAGCAAGTTGTTTTAGCGCCTCGTTGTACTCTCACATTTTTATTTGGTAGAGACTTTGGAATGAACGAGACATAAAAATGAGGTACGATCCAATCCACTGTAGATCAAAGGCAAGACATAGAGAGCAATTGCTTCAACACAGCCTCACACAGATGCCATAAAGTTGCAGGTGCATGATGGAAGGGGTAAATGTACAAGAAACAAGAGGGATTTTTTTTTACTCTGGTCATAATTTCTCTTTCACTTTATCTTGCTGTTTGTCTCAGAGCTCAATCTTTTTTTTTCTTATGTCAATATAAAGAAATGACTTCTTTCCTGCATAAGAAAAACACATATGTCAAAGTGTGGGTCATTTCCCATATATAAAAGACAAATAACATAAATGAAAACAGCTGTCTCTCAATGTTTCTTCAACCTTTAGAGAGCCTGGGGGAGTAAGAAATCTCCTGTTACTTCATCTGTGGCATAGAAATTTCATTATTGTCAAACCCTATTAGACTTGATTTCCAGTGATGCTTAGCATCCATTTGTACTTCAGAATAATGTCATTTTTTAATATCCTTGCCGGGAAGCATAAGAAGAGAAAGTACAACGGTAAGTTAATTAAATTTGGAACATTCCTGATTTTAATCATTGACTTGAGAGGTAACAGAAAGGAGAGAAAAGCTAAACAGTGATTTTCTGCCCATGCCCACCTAAATAGTGCGAGAGAAAACGCATGTATTTCATTTACTGGAAGGTCCTTCTTCCACAGGTTCAAAGGAAAAGCTGAGGCATTTTAAATTAGACATGGGGCCCTGTACTTCTTGACTAGTTTTATCAGTAATTACATTACTCATCTCTAAATCACACTCTCATCATGCTTAATCGAGCAAAAATTGGACACATAAGAAAAAATAATTAAGGTGCCCTTTTCCATCAAAGAACTTCATTTATAAATACAGGAGACATAGTCTGAGATTCTTTCTTTTCTTCACACTGAGAACACTGAGCACTGCTCATTTCAAGCAATTTTGGACATTTTCTTTCCAAGGACACTCACTGATTATACTCAAGACCTAACTTTTGTTGAGATGTAAAAGGCTTTTTGGTGGTCGTCCACAAGTGCAGTCAAACTATTAAATAACATCAATTAAATATTAAAAAGTATTTTGTGATGACGTTCTTTGACAGACACGCCGTGCACATTGGGACATTTCAACCTGAATTCACTCTATTTCAATTTTTAAGTCCTTACATTTTGTCCAATACCTTTTCACAAGCACTAGAGCAGAAATTTGTCTCAATCCAGCCTGGTTCATGCAAGTCTGAATCCATTTAACAGTGTTATTAATTAAGCAATAATTTCATACCCTGAATCTGACTAGTGTTAATGTTTCAATACCCCTGGAGGCTCAGTTGAGTCACAGACCTCGACTCCAGAGCACACGCTAAAGCCGCCGTCAGATTTAAGTAGCATTTTAATAGAATTATAGTCTGTTCAGACTGAAGATAAGTTTTACAGCTGTATATTGCATATGATGCCAATGTAAATATGTTACTGCACACAAATAGACACAAAATTACTGTCTGTGTGCATACAAAGGCAAAATGCAGCTGTGCGAGCAGAGAATGTTTCAACTTGAGCTTTTTGCGAGCCTTTATGTCTTCATTCCATGAATGTACAGACAAGAAAAAAAAGAGAGACACTGGAGAAAAATGACAAAGAACTCGAGTTTGTGGTGACAAAGTAGAACTGCAGTAGTCAGAGTCCCGCAAATACCCAGTCTGTCCTCGCCAGAAAAACAGACATATAGGTCATCAGTACATGAAAATTATTATGACCCGTGTTTATATTGATTATTAGGTGACAACCTCTCGTCGTAGTAATTATGACAAAAAATGTAAAGAGTGAGAAAGTCTGCTTAGGAGGGGGCCAATATGGATGAATGACTTAAACTTTAAAGACTTTCACTCAGGGGACGGGGGTTCATGTCCTGTGTGAAACCAAAAGTCAACACTGGCTTATTCAAAGTTTTAAGTCTTTTTAAAATTTTGTTATGTATGTAACTCCGTCACATACGTCTGTCCTGTGACAGACGTAATGTAATTACTATAATCCAAACTACTATTTTTATGTCAGATTAACCAGGTTTGTTGCTTAAACCTAACCAAAGTGCTGCCATCTCACAACCATAGATGTGTTTAATGTCACATGACATTCATAGATGTTATTTTGGCAGTTAACCCCCTGTCCTTCTGGTATGAGGACGTGTAATGTCACAATTTCATTTTGGTTCAGACTGAGCTTGCCTCAGGAATGGCAGATGATTAGAGTACAAATAGAGTAAAAGTTGAATTCCTGCACACTGTCAACACTGAATTAATTTGCCGAAAAGTCTTTTGCCGAAACTTCTTCAACCAAAACTTTGTATTTGTAATCAACACAGTGCTAACAGTGAGCAAGAATTCACCTTTTTCTTTTACATGATATCATTTTCTTACTCAACTTTTTAGCAAGTGTGTACAGACAACTCTTAGTGTGACAAAAAAAACTGGCGTACAAAACTGTTGATGTAAAAGTAGAAGTACAGCACGATTGTCATAAAAGCTATTCCATTTATTGTAACAAAACAGAGGGACAACCAAAGAAAAAGGTACCTTGATGTTTTAGACCTTTTAGAATAACGAAACAGACTGTTTACTTGTGAACCATGAGCAAGCAGAACGGAGGAGAACAGGAAAGAGATAGTTAAATGACTTTATTCCATTTCTGAACATTTAGGGCCCCAAAAGAAAATTAGTCAAGAAGAACCAAGTCTGCCACTCTGTTTTTTGGCTGGATTTACTGGGAAACCATGTATTACTGGATGAAGTGCTGATCCCTGGAGCCAAATATTTTATCCTCCTCTCCTTCACTGCTTGGATCTTGCATTAAACTTTCTTCTTTCAAACAAATTCCCTTTGAACTCGGACGTCAAACCTTTATGCCCATTCTAAAATCATTACACACACAACCTACACATCTAACTTTAAGGGGTCACATTTTCATTTGAAATGTGGTTAATGGACATTGATTGCCTGTAAAGACGGTGGAGATGAAACTGGACATTGATAAAGACCTGAGATTGACGTATCTTTTTAGCTTTTCGAGCGTGTTTGGAAAAACATGACTGATATTTAAATTGATTTGACTTATTTACAGTTTTGTTTGACTATTCTGTTTCTATGAAAACACCATTAATTTCTTAATGATATGGGTGCTGCAAAACCTCAAGAACAAAGCGAAGTTCAGATGTTTTGTGTACTCACCATATTAATAGTTGTCGGCAAATAACTTTGGCCCTGCAGCTGTGTAAGCAGGCCCCCCTGTTGAGAAACACTGAGGAAGTTAAAAGAATGAATCATGTTCATTATTCAAAATGTAGCAGCTTATGGCTGCATAGCAATATGAGAGTAAAGGAGGGTTTCTAAAGGTCATCCAGCCATACAGCATCTATACCTGCTCGACGGGCCGTTGCCTATCACAGATCACAGTGGGTGAGATGCATCTGCTGAATAAAATAAAGAAATAAATCCATAGCTGGTTATGGCAGAGATCAGGCGATGGGTTGTGTGTGTGACCAACAGGGCTGTGGTTTGTCCACAGCTAATGTCACATATTACTAGACCCGTCAGTCTAAATATTTTTTGTGCACATTCATCACTGTATGTTCAAGAACCTCATGTGGTTAAGTAGCGATTTACAATATTTGAAAAATCTATATAAAATCTGTATATAACCTAAACCAGCTGCTGATTCCTCACTCCACCCTTCCAGTAGGGGCGACAAGACATCAAAAACTGCTAGGCTAGAAACGAGGCTAGTTACTTTTAACTAGTTACATGTTATTAAATAAAAAAAAATAATGTCTCAAGTCTTTGTCATGTCAAGTTTCAAGTCTCTTATGGCTGTAGTGAGCACTCTGTCATCTGCTGCATGCCATCTGGTCCACTTAGAACACTGCATAGCTACAGAGGAGAGTGGTGTAAGAGGAGCCACATTTTACATTAACTTTGTCATTAACTTACAAAGTGACTCACCTCTCCAGGTGTGTTTTCAGGTCTCAGATAAGTTTGATGCGGTCGATCCAGAATCCTTTATCCCAGCAGATGCAGGTGTCGCTTTTTTTGTTTGGGCTTTGTGTGAAGTTATTATGGCTAAATATGATGACGAATGGCACAGCAGTTGCAGGTGTGCCTGTCATGTGTTGCTGCAGCTTCCAGTCATCTGTGGTAAGATTATGCATGATAAGAAGAGGAGGATCATTCCTGAACTTAATGTGCCAAAAGATAAAATAAAGATTATTCACAAGTCCCATATCCCGAGTCCAAGTTGAGTCTCAAGACTCTCTGTAGTGCAGATGTCAAAACAACACTGATGAGACCAAATAAACCAAACCCAAACCAAATAAAATAAAATAAATTCAAATAAATTCAAATGCGCTATAAAGCTTCATAGGTTCAGGGTAACTGCAATGCAGTTGAGTGATAATTGTCTGTCTGAACAACACCTTTAATAATACACAGTCATTTGATGCATTGTTAATATAAAAATATTTATGACAGCTTTAAACAGGCTACTTTACAGCTAGAGCTGCTTCAATTATCGATTGATTAATTAGTTCACCAACTATTTTGATAAAGTATTCATCAGTCTGAGTTATTTTTTATGAAAAAAAAGTGAAAAGTTCTCTGATTTCAGCTTCTTAAATGTGAATATTTTGTGGTTTCTTTACTCCTCTTTACACTGAGTTTCTTTGGGTTGTGGACAATACAACACATTTGAGGACATAATCTTGGGCTTTGGGAAACACTTATCAAGGTTTTCTGATATTTTATGGACCAAACAACTAATCATTTAGTAAAGAAAATGACTGACAGATTGATCGATAATGAAAATAATTGTCACAGGATGGAAAAATAGTGGAGCACACGGACGTACATCCATCTTTGGACCTATTTTTCAACTGACAAGACTGTGACAGGATTAATTGATTGATTAATTGAGAAAATAATCAACTACGACAATAAGCGTTGGTCGCAGCCCTGTTTACAGCACTCACACCACACATCTCCAATAGAGCCAAAGAGATCAACATATGTATCTGTTTGTTTTCCATAGATTACCAATAATAGGTGTCAAGCCCTGTCTGTGAAACAAGACTAGGATTCAGCAAACAATGTGTTTAGGATTGCCTGCCTGTAAATAAACCCGAGGACAAGAGTGCAATGCTGTTTCCATGGCGATGGGGAGCAAACTAAAGTCAGTCAGGAGACTGCTGGAGCACACTTCCTGGGCAGAGCGACAATTACAGTGGCTGTTAGAGCATCAAAGGCCATTATAGAACTGTCTGTGTAACCCTCACAAGCAGAGGGGGGACTTACAGCAACTTTGCTCTTAGTTTCTCTTGAAGAAAAGGTGGTTAAGGTAGGAGGAAAAAAGAAAACTGTTTCAATTTAACAGCTTTTCGCTTGTCTAATTGCCTTTCTTTTTACAAGCAGCATTAGTGTCTTTCATCTCACGAACACAGCCTCAACACCAGTTTTTTATCATCTTTTCTTTGTTTTGCTTTTAATTAGCAGACCCTCATCCTCATACACTGAGGTTGGAAGAGCACAGTAGTCTATTAATTCAACCCTGACATTAATTCTTCCCCTCGCCTCTGCCCTCAAAGCCACCGAATCCACTTCATTATTCACTTCTCACTTTGAGTAGCAGTGGGCACAGCATCGCTCCAAAGCCAGCAGAGGCCACAAATGGTACAGTATCCTCTCTAAAAGATGGGGAGTCCGCTATATTCACACAAATTTATGTAACTTGGCTATCAAACCAATCTCAACTTCCCTCATTAAAATTTTGTAACAGCGATCCTCTGTCACAATGAATTTTTTATGAACCGTGACTGTATTTTCAGATGTAGCCTCACATTTTATCTTCCCCGATTGTCTGGAGGCCCCTCACAGATTCCAATAACTGATGTAAAAGAGACCCCAGCAAGAGAAACAAAAGAGCAATTTGACTCGTCACCTCTCGGCCCCAGGACGACAGGTAATTTCGCAGAGTATTTGCCAGATAAACCTGTGTTGTTTTACGGGGCACGTTATCAACAGACGGCCCGGCGTAAATTACATTCACCGATCATTCCGTATCCTGTGTTCATCTGAGCCGGGTGAGGTTTCAGTTGTGATAGGGGCATGTATGAGCTGGCTTTCTTGCCTGAAGGCAGTCATCTTCTCAACTCTGTGTGCTTGGTAAAGTCCAACTGAAATCACATTTAGTCATCTTTTTTTTGCAGTCAAAAAGAATATTATTTTAAATGTATTCAAAGTTTTTGATTGTTAAAAGGAAAGAAAAAAAGGTCTTTCGGCTCAGTTGTTGACCTCATGTGATTGATGGCACAGGTATGCCTTAAACAGTGCAGTTGTTGGGGGCCCACCAACAGTTTGGGAACCACTGGTGTAGCCTATAGTTTTTATTTATTTATTTACTTTTTTGTCATTCTACAGCATTTTATCAAGGCTCTGGCATTTAACTTTTCAAATGTAAACATTTTACGTACTCATTTTTTAAAGTAATAAATTAACACTTCTCAGTCGCATATTAGCAAACTGTTTTCAAGTAGTTGATGTTGGTTGTGTGTGTGCACTTGTGTTGAGGGGTGGGGGATGGAGTGCTCACTAACTGGAAACCAAGACTATACTTGGACATATCAAGAAAAAGCATTTGTATTTCAACGGTGACACCTGTAGATGCAGCGGCTGGTACAGCTCCTTCAAACTTCACAGCTTTTCTCTTTTATGGGCTTTTCAGACAGAGAGCGACTGACGTGCCTTATAATTCAGGTGATCCCGTGAAAGTGTCATGGTCACGCGTGCACGCCCGCAGTCAGAGTTGGACTTTCTTGAACTTTTCCCTACATGACATGCAACCACAATGAACAAGAGGCTGATCTGTTTGTGAGTTTCCTGAAATCTATACTGACTATAACTGACATAAACAGGTGTGCTTCGAATGGCAGAGCATCGGGACAAGACTGGATATATCAGATATGTATAGCAGTGGCTCTGGGTGACAGTAGTGCATAGACGCCCTTTCACCATTTTAGTTTTACATAGTCATTATCTGCTAATTGTTATGGTTGTACCAACGTATGCTTATGCTGTCAGTGGGACTGAATTAAACCTATAAATGATGCTGTGGTAAAACAGTTTGAATCCTCAGAATCTGTGGACCTTTCTACCTTTCTCCACTTACACCTTAAACTCATATGAATAACTCTGACACATCTTGTACTTTCTTATACTTTCCCCAGTATGTCTCTGGAACACCAGGAAGTATACAGTAATTGACAGCTTGTCAGGTGTCTCCCCAGAGGGCAATTAGGTGATTGGGAACACCTGTGTCACCCGGGGGTTTCAGGGGTATTTAAGAACATCTAACATCTCTCTCTCTCTCTGCTTCTTCACTCGTTTGTCGTTTTAGTTGTCCTTGTATTTTGTTTTGCAACACTTGAACCCACCATGTCCGCACATGCACATCATGCACATATAACTTCACAGACTTACACACCACGTAACATAGTTATTTAATTAGGCCTTTCAGTTTGGTTCATTTAATTAAAATAAAACATCTTTTGTTAAGCACTGGCGCTTGAGCCAGGTCTTAACAACTGGGGTCTCATCCGGTACTTTTGTTAGCTTTATTGTTGGTTAAGTTGGTTTGTTGATTTGTGTGGCATGTGGCAGATTTCTTTTTGTTTAAGAATATAAACAGTAGATAAGTTACAGAAATAAACTGTAGGTGTAGTTCTAAGACTTAAAGCTGCATATGTCTAATTAAGAACTTCTTAATTTTTCATGTTTGAATAAACTACACAGTTTACTGGTTTTTCACATGTAAAGTTCTTGTCTAATTGGGTGTTTTAGAACCTTTTGAACTTCATTTCTGACATTTTCATCAGCCTACAGAATAACTAACTTGTGCAGCCTTCATGCTCATGGCATGGTGACACATGGTGGTCTCACCCTCGCAGCCACAGTCTGTCCCTGTTAACCGTAGCCTTTCATTGACACAAGCCGTGTAAAAGCACGCAGCCTGCCAGACATTCTCTGTCACCTGTGCTGCTCCCATTTGTCGATGCCTGCAGTCTCCTCTCAACATCACCATTACGATGAAACTCAGTTGTTTGCTGGGGAAACGAGTGATGAGTGAAAGAACTAGAGGGAACCGGGGAGGAGATGACGACAAGAAAAGTCCCAAGCCGCATTCTCAATCAGGCCACCCTCCTCTGGGAACCAACTTCTTGGAGGCTTAGCTCTGCACATCTAGAGGCCCCAGACCCCGGCGCTGACGGATATCCAGGTGGTTGACCGTGAGGGAGGAAGGGCCCATTAGCAGATGCACGACGGACCCTGAAGGCGACAGGGTGAGTGTGAGATGCAGCACAGCTGAAGGGGGCAACAGGGGCTGTCATCATCACCATGACGGCCCAAAATGGACTCCCATCCCCATGCTAATTACTGTGAAACCACAGGCAGAATGACAATGAAAACATGCTGATGACACTGCTGTTCCATTTTATACTGGGCTGTATTGAGTCACATTTCACAGTTTAATTATTTACATACATAACTACAATTACCACCACAAGGTTGTTTGCCTCCACCAACCAATGAAGTTGCAGTTTGCACGCATGTCTGTCTAGATATAATACATGCATTGAAGATTTTGAATGTACTTAATAAAAAGTTTTTGGTGTATCTTTTTACAAAACAGAAGTTTTCTCTATATTGACATTTATGATTCTAGTGAATCATAGAGGAGGAGAGGAGCACAGAGGACTGGTAGAGAGCTGAATATTATGATATCACAGTGAAGCTGACCCTGGACCTTTTGGATATAAAATCATCATCACTCAATCATTTTATCCTATTAGATATTTGTGTGAAATTGTGTCATTATTGGTGTATGAATTCTTGAGTTATAGCCAATTTTATGAGGTCACTGTCATCTAAATGAGTCCATCCTTGAGTCCAAGGGGACTTTTGAGCCAAATATGAAGGAAGTCCTTCAAGGTGTTCATGCGAGAAGGTTGAGGGTTGGAATTCCGGTTTGAACATCAGTGTAAGACACTGTGTGCAGTATGAACCAGACTACTAATACTAGGACGGGATAAATGCAGAGACTGAATGTGACTGTATAGTTTTATATCTCACAATAAAGTTGACCTAATTACATTAACGACAGTGGGGAGGACGGACCTGAAAACATAATGCCTCCGGCTACGACTGTTGCCAGTGCAGAGGCATATAAAGAACCCTTAAAGTATGGATTCTTGAAGACACTGGCTCTCTATATGCCTTTACTTTCAATTAGTAAGCGGATATAATAAGTTATATATGTGAAATGTTAAGTAGTAAACTTCAGGTGTCATTTTCTTATAGAAGGCATTTATAGTGCAGTTTAAAGGACCACTATGTAGGATTTAGTGGCATCTAGCGATGAGGTTGCAGATTGCAGATTCCTCATCTCACTCTCCATCTCCAAGCCTGTAGGAGAAACTAAGGTGGCAGTGAAACTCATGAAACGCAAAAGGCCATATCTAGCAGTAGTGTTTGGTTTTGTCAGTTCTGGGCTACTGTACCAACATGGCAAAGCAACATGGTGGCCTCAATGGAAGAGGATCTGCTCACTCTTAATATATAAAGGGTTCATTCTAAGGTAATGAAAACACAACAATTCATATTTTCAGGTGATTATACACTAATGAAAACATATGTATGAATACATTTCTTCCATATGCTGCCAACAAATCCCCCCTTTAAGTGGGTCTAACTTTTCTTCATCTCACGTCGTGGGAAAGGACCACACTTCCTGGGACTGTCTTTTGACAGTTTATTGCAAGGCACTACCATCTGCAATTTTAGCATTCACAGGGTCTCTTTCTCAGAAATAGCTCCCTGTGCCTATGCAACACATGAACAGTCCCAGTATGCTCTATACTTGTCAACATGGCCTCAAAAATGCAGCCTACCCACACAGCAGTCCTGCTACTGCACATACATGCCTCTGCAAACTTCTCATAATTTGCAGCTTTATGCATGAAAATAAAACATTATCTTCAAAATAGGTCCTGATACTGATACCAATATTAAGAAATTAAAAAATTCTGTAATGGAGGCAGGAAACTTTACATTTGAATGATAAACTTTATCCAACAAAAACGATCAAATCTGAAACAAAATATGTTAAAAACTGCTTAAAGAACCGGGTATGATAGACATGGGGGGACTTACACTCACTTGATAGATGCTCTATTTTTTTCCCCCATCCTAAATCTGTGTACTCAAGAATTGTTTGCTTTTTATGTTTAATTCAGACAGACAAGGGATTATCAAGTGTGGGGTAAGGGATATTAATGATCATGCAGGGTAACACTGCATTTAGACAGCAAACCCAAGAAGACTTTGGGGAGATTTAACACTAATCTTTTAAATGACCTTCAATGTCAGAAATGTGTAAAAGGAGAATTTAAAGAATATATGACTCAAAATGACAATGGAGCACCAAACTGGAATGCTGCAAAAGCTTTAGGGCATTAGAGGTAAACTCATCATGTGGTCAGCTTTGAGAAAAAGGGAAAGAGAGAAACAATTCAGAGGATTTGACTGAAAAGTTAAAGTCTCTGGAGATTAAACATGTGGAATATATTGACACTTAAGTTTTAAATCAGATCCTGTATACAAAGCAAACTTAAAATAACCTAGAGAAGAGAGCAAAACTAATTTAGCATTCCTACGAGAATTGTCCTAGATAGAAAAAAACATGTGCATGGAGAATTCGCAAACAACAGGCCGAGAGATTTGTGCATAAAGTGAAAGACCCCCAACCAATAAGATGTATCCTAAAACAGGCATATTGATTGGAGATACACAACACAAGACCTGTCTGTATGCAGACAACATTCTTGTAACACTTGCCAACCCTAATGTACACTGACCTGTATTATTGTCTCTGCTCAAAATATTTGGTCCATACTCCGATTAAAAATTGAACTTACAGAAAACTCAGTCTCGTACATTTCACAATGAACCACAAGACAATAAGCACAGAATATACTGTATGAGTTTAGATGGAAAGGTGACAACCTTACAATGCAAATACCTAGAGATTTATCATAAAAATCATGGGAAACATGATTACAAAATAAAAGTGTCATTTACATGCACATATGATTTTACAGTGATTTATATCATTCATAATTTATTTTTTATAATAATCACACATGTTCCCTATTGTCATTGCCATGCAGATGTCTGTCACCTGATTGAGTACAAACGTTTTCCGTACTTTATAAAAGCAGATAAAGAGTCAGCAATCCATGTCCATTTTTGATGCGTTAGATCATTGTGCTCCACACTGTTTTTGTGTAAGCTGTGTGAAACCCATTTCTTTTGTCAGACAGACTAACGCAGTCACAGCTGGAACACTGCAGTCTGTGCTGTTTAGCAGTAACAGGTCACAGAGTCTTGACTCAATGTAAACATGTTTGACAGCAGCACCTCCCAATAGTAATGTGATACCAGCAACAAGGACCGTCCCCAAAGTCCCTAAATCCCCCCATGGAGAACGTCTTTTCGCACCTGCAAGCCATGAGCACCAACACTGTGGCCGCAATCCATCCACCCCTCTTCAAGGTCAAGGTCAATGATCTGAGGGGGCAGGGGAAGCCATCACTCAGCCCAGGTCAGGTCTTCTGGGATAGGATGACTTGGGCTGCTCTGCCCCCCCTGAAGATGTTGGGCTCCTCCAGTCTGGCTAATGCTTTGAACACCTGCGTCTATACTTTGGGGAGAGATGAGCTAGTTTTAGATAGCCAATCACAGGGCTGCTATGATGTGTCAGACAGTGTTTGCTACAAAGTCTTAGCATGCACTACAACCAGCTTGGCGAAGATTTACCACCTGTCATCTAAAGCCAAAAAATCATTCAGGCTGCACCCTTTGTGGCCGAAGAACCTTGGTAAACATGAACCAAAAACATTTCACCTTCTGCAATCCATAATATCATTAAAGGAGGGAATCTTGAGTCATCCCCGCATGTAAGGGGCCAGGCTGAAAACCAACACTGAATCCTTGTGACCTTTGACACCTCAGGCAGCACTGACATGATTGTATAAAAGATATCACTGCATGGGCTTAGGAACCATTTAGAAAACTGTTGTCAGTAAGCACAGTTTGTTGCTGCATCTAAGTACACAAATTAAGACTCTACCAGGCAAAGTCAAAGCAAGATATCAACAACATCCAGAAAAGCTGCTGACTTCTCTGAGGCCTGAGGTCATCTGAGGTGGACTGATGAAAAGTCCACATTTCAGATTGTTTTTGGAAATCATCCTGTCCTCTGGGCTAAAGAGGAAAAGGACCATCCAGATTGTTGCCAGCGCTCACTTCAAAAGCCAGCATCTGTGGTGGTATGGGGGTGTGTTTGTGCCCATGGCATCATGGGTAATGGTCACATCTGTGAAGGCCCCATTCATGCTGAAATTAACATGCGGGTTTTAGAGCAACGTGCTGCCATCCAGACAACGTCTTCTTCAGAGGTGTTCCTGCTTATTTTAGCAAGATACAGTCTGCACATGTTACACCAGCGTGGCTTCATACTAAAAGAGCTCAAGTACTAGACTGGTCTTCCTGCAGACATTATGAAGCACAAACTAGACAAAAAGATTGTTGAGCAACTGAAGTTGTATATCAATCAAGAATGAGAAAGAATTTCACTTATATCCTTTGTTCCCAAATGCTTACTGAGTGTTGTTAATAGAAAATGTGCTGTATCACAGTGGTAAACATGCCCCTGTCCCGACATGTTCAAATTCAGAATGAGTATATATTTACAAGAATCAATGAATTTAATCAATTTGAACATTGTACATTGTGTCTTTGTACGATTGAAAATGATTTTCATTTACATTTTACAATTTTATAACTGTCACAGTCTAATTTGAAAGAAAAATTCTCTTTGTGTTTTGTTGTAACCGACTTGACCTCTTCTGCTTTATAATCATGTGTATATATTCAAAACAGAGCAGGGCCTGGACACATCTGTAAAACTGGATTTGGAAAGGGTTGAGAGAGACTCCCATCTCTGTCACAACAAGGCTCATGTCCAGGGGTTGTCCTGTGTTTGCTTTAGAACTAAGGATGGTAGGGTGAGATGCCCCTATAGCTCACTTGGTAGGGAGTCCGCCCCATGTATTGAGGCTGTTAGTCCTCCGCAGTGGCTGCCGGTTCAACTCCATCCTGTGGCTAGTTTGCTGCATGACTGTCTGTCTACCTCCTTCCCTGTCAACTCTTCAGCTATCACTGTCACAATAAAGCCCCCCCCCCCCAAAAAAAAAAAAAAAAA